>ML789295.1:275692-299357 GCA_009831015.1 Picea engelmannii
GTATAGCCACTAACCTTGTTAGCTAGGACTAACAATCATTCTTTTAATTCCAATGAATATAGTGTAACATATTAGTGTAGTCTACTTTCTTCCTTTTTCACTTTGTTATATTTCTTTTATCTCTTTTCAAATGATCTTATATATTATTACTAACATGTCTCTTGTGTAGGTGACGCAGTAATGAATCCAATAACAGATAGCAAAGGTAACAATGGATAACATCATAACACAAAATTAGAGCCTAGACCAATAGAAAGACACATAACATGCCTTATCCATCATTCATTTGTCGAGATTAGAACCAACACATAACAGACTTTATCCATCACCAATAAAACCAAGATTTCATCAATCATGTATAACTCTGTAGCAATTTCAAAAAACAGCATAACATGAAATAAGAACCAGATCTGATCTCCCAATCAACAAGGGGGTCCCACCTACTAGTATTATATGTCTTGTTAGCTTATAATAATAGGCTTTAGCAATACTTTGCGGGAAAAAATCCTCATTGTGATTTTAATCATCAACAAACTGGCGAATCCACAAGGAAATTTGTTTTCAACAAATTTAGAAATCAAAACTCATGGTTTTGCAGACCAAGAATAGCAGGTCAATAAGATCTAACAAGGAATATTATGCAACAGGGGGAAGTGAGCAGATTTAATGGAGAAATGACCGGGATTTTGGAAATAATTCATGAAAAGTGTTAAGTATGAGGGGGTTTATCCCTGTATGAATAATCATTCAACAAGAATCTTCTCTTTACTTCGAGGAGAAAATTTACGTATTTTCCCTTTTAAATCTCAAATGGATGAATAAATGGCAAGAAGAAGCAGGAAAAAAAAACAATTTCCTTATAAGATAGTAATGAAAGTAGATAACAAATTCAAGTGTGCTTCAAGGAAACATCATGACAATTGTGTAATCTTGATTGTTATTGACCAAAAATATCTTGCAGGAGTGTCACCGTGGCAAAACTGATTCAACACCTTATTTTGACTAAATTAACTAAAAGGTGGTAAGCAACAAAATCATGACCGAAGTAAAATGAAAAAATTAAAACTACAACAATAATATGATCAAATGTAAAAGTAGTAGGAAATGTTATAAAAAGGAAAGAAGAAGTCAAACTACTGTAAAAGAAAAAATGAAGATAGTGCAAAATTGAAAGAAGAGCTAAGTTACTAGTTTACAGAAAATCCAAACAACGTTAGCATTTTTCACGTTGGTTCCATGTAATGTTTTAAGTGAGAACAATCAGTACTGCAGGAAAAAAATTTCTCCTGTAAATCCTTTAGAATCTAAGAGATAGTATCCCAAGACAAAATCAATTTTTAATGGACCTAGAAATAACACTTGGAAATCTGGGGTAATAATTAGCCCTTTAACGTGCACAATCAGAGTATCAAGATAGATATGGATATTGATCAATTCATCCAGAGTTGTCTGTATAGGTATTTTAAAAGAGACACTTGCACAAGGTAATCCAAAAAGAAAGAATTTATAATTCATGGTACCCCAATTAATGATAAGAGTGGTTTTGTGAGCATTTCCCCTTTTCCCTTGATTTTACTGTAACCCAAAAAATTGTCAAGTAAGGGCCTCATCTGTGACCTTACAACCTATTGCAGAATCATTTCCATATTCAGAGGAGGAAAAAAATTTCTCATAACAGCCTGAATGAAAGTGTGAAAATTAATGCAGGTTCTAATATGATCAGTGGTCTTCTAAACAAGTACCCAATTGGAAACATGTTCAGGGTAGACGGGAAAAATGATTCTGACCCTTAAGAAATTTTCCAACTCCCTTTGAAAAGTTACTTTGAATGCGGATTTAATAGGTCTTAGTTTCTGCCTAACTGGTTACATGCCTTCCTTGATGGGGATAAGACTCTATATAAGACTAGGATCAAAACCACGAAGATCCTCATAAGACCAAGCAAAAACATCCTAAAATCCACCAAGTAGCTTGGAAAACTTCGTTTCTTCTTTATCAAAACATTGGGCACTTATTTTAACATTCCTTAAATATTCAGGTGCCCCAATGTCCAAGGATATGGTCTTACCCACCTTCATGTTTGACTCCTCTTCTTTTTGTTTCTCTTTATTGCCTACATCACTCGAAGAAAATGAACTCTCTAGAGGAGGCAGACCCTTAGGAATCTTTTTGTCTTGTATGGAAATAATTTCCTTGGGCTTAAGAGGTTCATCTTGAATGAAAGCATAAATGTTCTCATTGTTAGGGAGGGCCTGCCAATATTCTATATTGTCAGGGATATGTGGACGATATGGATATTGAAAAGTACAATCAGGCCTATGTGGTGAAAGTTTCCGATTGGGAGAGGTTGCAAAAGAATCTAACCTATCAACCATTGAATTCAACTCCCTCTTAACATAAGTGATATTGAAAGATAATTGGTTTGAGATAAGTGCCCAGACTGTTTGGGTGTATCATTTTATCAACTTGTTACTAGGAGAGTAAATTTTATGTACAAGCTTCACAACAAGCTTGGAATCCCCAAAAACTGAAAGGTGACCACAACCAAGATTATAGGCGTTCTCAATTCCCAACAACAAAGATTCAAATTCGATGACATTGTTTGTGCAAGAAAAATCCAACCTATAAGAAAAATTATGTATTTTTCCAATAGGGGAAATCAAGATAATGCCATCTTTGTTACCTTCATTAGAGAATGAACCATCAAAGTGCTTGTGCCACATACCATCATCTAAATCAATTTGTTCCAAGGGAATGTTATCCTTCTCAACAAATATAGAATATACTCCTAGGTATTCTTCGATATAGTATACATTAGGTTGTGGGACACTCTTTATGTAAGCTGATATCCTTCCCTCTCTAAGGACTATAATGTTTTTACCATTCCGGGGAATGGATAAATGTGTTTCGTTGAGTGAGAGGTATCCACCCGTTAAGGCTTGCCAATCTCTTCCCAAGATGATTGAGTAATTGCTTACTGGCATATAAATTACCTGACTACTAAGGGTTGTCCTTATTTCAGGGTGTGCGCTCGAAAATAAGGTTACATTTTTAATCTCACCTATGGTTGTTTGTTGTAGGCTATTATAAGAGAGCATGCTTATATCATTTTCATTTGTACAAGCCAAGACTAGCTCTTCCATAATAATCTTCGACATCACACTTGGGCCCGAACCACCATCAATGAGGCAACAATGGGCGATCTTATCCCTGGGTCTCTAAAGTTATGTAAACCTACTTTATTTACAGATGAATCCTCTTTTTTCACCTCTTCAGAGATATTGGATACAACATAATATTTTCCTTCCATGAATTGTTTCAGATGCATTTATTGTTCAGGGACAACAAACATTTCTAGAAGAATGACATCTGCTTTGATGTTGGCCAACTGGTTCAAGATATTATACTTGGAATAGGGGAGAGGGGAAGTGGTTCCTTGACTGTCAGGAATCTTAGGAACTTGTACAGTCTAAGAAGGTGAGGATGAGCTCGGACTGGAAGAATTGCAGGGACGATCAAATTTTCCCTTAGGAGCATAGGCTTTGTTCCTAGTATAGATGATAATGACATCTTCTAGCTCTGTGAAATCTAGGAGAACGATAGTAGTTTATGGTCTTTTACCAAATATATTATCTTTAGCACTCTTCCTTACCTCACATGTGGCTTCCTCATGGTGTTCCTCACAGAAGTTACACCAACTTCGAGGCAAGATAGCTTTAGGCTGAAAATTATTTTCAATCAAGTTTCTAAAGGGGGGTGTAGAAGAGGATGAATCTCTGGGGGTGAGAGGTGAGACAGTCCCTTTTTTCTCGAACGCTATCATACAATTATTCATGTATTGTACTAGCTGCAATAGGGCGGACATGTCTATCTGTTTAACAAATTCTCCCTGAGGAAGACTTTTTCTTTCAAGTTGTTCTTCATACTCTAAACAACTATGCAAAGCAGAACCAAGATTATCAATGGATTTTTCATCAAGCCTGTTATGGTAGGGGGAAGGTAATGCATTTTAGTAATGCCTGAAAGAGGCTTGGTTCTGAGGTCGAATGAGTTGAGGGATCTGATTGTATAACTTAGTGAAACACAAGTTGAAGGATTTGATGGTTTCACCATCCTTATAGGAGATGTTATTGTATTCTCGTAACTTCTCGGCTGGGATTTTAGATTTCCCATAAGTGGACTTGAACCAATATATCAACTCCTCCCAAGTAGACAGAATATTAGGAGGAAGGTCAAAGAAATCGGCCACAACCTTTCCCTCCAAGGAATTGATGAATAAGTGCATGCAAGTATCATTTTCGTTGGCTTCTATGTTGTGACAATCATTAGAAAATGCCACCAGTTGTTCATTTGTAGTGACAGTGTTATTTCCTGGAAACTTAGGAAGATGTTCTTTGAATTTAAGAAGTTCACGAGTAGCAGGTTCTAGGTTAAGAGGAGAGGACACATGTCGTTGTTTGGTTGTGGCGTCTTCTTCAAACTGAAAAATCCCATACTTTTTAACGAATTTGATGGGATTTGTGGTAGATTGGATAGGGATATGGTGGCTCTATAAGATACAAATCACTGATGAATATGAATACTGAGAGGAGGAAGCACTTCCAATGCCACCAGAGCCACCACTAGATTCCATCTTATGGATGATAGGTGAACGATAAAAAATTGAACTTGAAGAATCAGACAAAGTTCTCCTTAGATCACTTTGTTGGGTATATAAAACAACGTTCCTTCTTCCTATTTCAGAAATAGGACTAATTTGGGGTGATAAGCCTCTTCTTCTTCTAGAGACATGAGAGTCTAAGCACATGAAAGAAAGGCCAAAACTAAAGAAACAAGAAGGTTACTGTTGATTTCTAGGTTGTCCATGTCTAGCTTCCGATCGTTCTTGATCACTAATATCTAGTTCAATTTCTTCCCATGAATGTTTAAGCTTGGCATGGGTATTGGCAGTGTCTAAAATGGTGTTAAACAGGTTTAAATCAATGTTGGTATGATCTTGAAGACCGAGCTCAATATTGGGTTTCCTTGCAATAGGAACAGTCATTAAGAAAAAAAAAAAGTCAAAGAATCAATATCAGAAAAATAGATGTATTTGATGATAATAGAGTATAAAAATTAACCAGAGAGATATTGAAGATCTCCCAAGTATGGTCACCAAATAAATGTTGAGGAAAAGATAAGAAATGATCTTACTCCTGCATTTTCATATTCTTCTTGGCTAAAGAAAAATAGACGGGAATATCACCCTATGTTTATATCCATCAAAAATAATATCCTAACTCACAAGTATTGATTA
This sequence comes from Picea engelmannii, assembly GCA_009831015.1. NCBI lineage: Eukaryota > Viridiplantae > Streptophyta > Pinopsida > Pinales > Pinaceae > Picea > Picea engelmannii. Next base: position 280,989 of record ML789295.1, read on the forward strand.
CAAGTGCTTAGGCTAGTATTTTATAAATAAAATCTTGCTAGAAAATTCATTATTTATATCATTTTCTCAACATAACAGTTGTTGAAATAAATGTAGAGATAGAAATAAATACACCAAGATGATAATCAAGACATATGAGACATAAAGCAATCCTTTATTTCATTCCAATTCAACAAAGAGTCATTCTCTTTACAAAATTTCATGAAGAAGTTTTGGACCAAAGTCAAACTTAGACATCCCCGATGAAACATACAAAAGGACCTCTGACAGAAAACCAATAAACTAAACTCTAAAAGTTGGTTCAACTTGCCACAGATTATTTCCCACTCGACTCTACACAATAGACTTTGTCAGACGTGAAAACTAATTCACAAACAGACAAGTCTACACAGTCTATCAAAGATAGATCAACAACTCTGAAAAACAAGTGTCTGAATGATGTAATTCAGCCCTGAATCTTGTTGTCTACAATAATACCCTGCTATCATAAAAAATAAAAATAGGCTTATGATAAATTAAGGAATGAATGAAAACTGAACTATCTCAACATAAAGTCAAAGAGAAAACCTTAGTATGCTTCTCCTTCTATCTGCCTCTTGTTCCTCCCTTTCCTTTTTCCTTTAATAAAATCAGAATTGGTTGAAGTAGTTGAACCACCTCATTACTTAATTTAATTAAAAACTCAACCAACTTTTTAGTTAGGGGGAAAAGTAATAATCATAATAAGGGTTATAAATAAATAATAAGTAGTAGGTGGGAACCCTTGTGACTCCCTTAGTTCTTAATAATCATAACATAAATAGTTAATTAAACAAAACACCCCTCCTTGTGACTCCCATCCTTACATTCATATTTGACAATTTATCTCATTGATATTTGAAATTATTTTCAAAAATATGTTACTCATATATCCAAAGAAACATGTTGTCCAAAAAAACTTCTGAAGTCAAATGTCATCAACAATAAATAAAATAAAACTCAAAAACCATATTTTCCACTCTGAGATGCAATCCTTCCTTGATTGTTGTTGCAACCCTTTGATTTCTCCAAATTTTCCTTTGGTTGTGTTGAGCCTTTAGGCCTGATCTCGTTGATCACATGAGAACAATCGTCGCTCAAATGCATTTAGGAAGACGCAGATTTATCAGAGCCATTGGAGGATGAGGAAGGGCAGCAGTGGCTTTTCCTTTGTTAGGGGCATGGTGGGCCTCAATTTTCAATATTTTGCTAGAATGGCAGGATTGCACTAGTGAGTGGGTAGGGGTTGGTTGGGCAATCTGATTGTTAGGCGAGGGAGCAGGTAAGGATAAATTGGGCCAACCACGATGTTGGGAGACTAGCAGGTGGAAAATCCCTTGCCATCCTTCATTTTTGGGAACCTCGGGTTGCAATGAGACATGAGGGGGAACGAGAATACTCCTTGCCTAATCTAATTGAAAAATATGGCCTAAAACAATTGTATTAACTATTGCGAGTCAACATCAAAGTGTATGGATAATCTTGGCCTTCCTGGGCCTCTATTCCAATTACCTCTCCCTCGGTTGCCTCTGCCATGGCTACCTTGGCTGAAAAATATCATTCTTGCATGCATTATTGATTAGAAAATAGTTCCTTTACAACCATACATGACAACTCCTTAAAAATATGAAATAGACTTTGGCTCAACAACATATCAGACTCATGCAATCCAAATCCAATCCATATAAATTGTTTAACTGTTGTCAATGACAAGGGGGTGAACAAAAGGTCTTGGGATATGGGAGGGGTTTGTATTGAGAGAAACATGATAAAATGAGGGGGGGAAGAGACATGGTTATTGCTCAAAGACAAAAAAAAATCAACTGTAATGCAAACCAAAGAAAATATCATTGTGATCCAACCAAAAAATTGCAATTTCAAACTTCTTCAATACAAAATTCTTCTTGACTGTAATTAAATTTTAGAACACGAAGTGAAAAATGAATGTGGGAAGGCGATGGGGTTGTAATTAGCCAAAAGAGAAATAATGGTAGGGAAATAGAGTGGATAATGTTCATAAAATTAATTAAGTAATCCATAAAACCATTCTGTAAAAGGAAATAACACCAACCAAATAATCATTGTGATCAAATGAAAATTGTTGTGTATATTTCAATTAATTTTGTGGATTGAATTGATCACTATTTGTAATCATATATTGAACACAGTGTCACCAAACAAGACAACATGCATCCAACAACAACCTATAGAAGAGTTATTTTTCTTCTCATTGCCCATTTAATATTTTAAAACAATTCCCAAATGAATACACAGTCACTTATTTTCACTATGTTCAGTGTCAACTCATCAACCACTGCCCATGAATTATTTCAATCATCAAATAAACACACAAAAGTCGTGCCTGATTCTGTCATTTAATTCATTTAATAATTAAATTGTAATGAGGTTACACTATCACAGAACCCGTGTCTATCTCTACTACGATGCATGATATTCATCAACGCACATATTGGACAGCCAAATACAACCATCAATATTTTAATTACAAAGATCTTGACTTTTCATTAAAACACACAGAGAACAATCACCCTTTTAACCCATACTATGCGTGGAATACACAGAACATTCGAAAAAACACAGAGTATTTATGTGACTATACAAGTCCAACTACTCTGAATCTAAACATCCACAATGTTGGTCTATCAATCAATATAACAAGGTAGCAATAGTAAGCCCGATACCATCTCATAAATTGATCAAATTTGCAACAAAGCCATATTTTAAACACCCATGACCATCTCTGATGGAGAAATCAATAATATCCATAGCATATATAGTGGATGGCCATGCCATAATTACCACGATTGCAAAAATCCCATGGAAATTAAAACCCACAGTCACAACAATCATAAACTCAACCTAACATGTTGTAGGAAGGCCACACATGCTAGGTTAATAATTCAATAATTGCAATGTAAAAGGCAATGACCGTGCAATCTCATTTCTCCAATAAACCAATTAACCATGCCAAGATTATCAATTTGACTGTTATAATAACCAATTGTAGTGACAAAAACCAATAACCAGACCATTGTCAACATAATCAACAGAGACGAGCCAACGATAGAATATTATCGACGATGCACCACCAACTCATAAAAATCAAGAGCATACCTGACCGGACCTAATGCTTCCCTCTATCAAAAGCTAGGCTTGAGAATTCAAGGGTTTGCTCTGTGGACCAACACAGGGAGACTAGATTTAACCCAAACAACATGGGTGAGAACCTCCGAGACCAACGGTGCCCACATAGTGTATACCACCAATAACTTCATAGACATGGTGACAATTCCCGTGATAAGAGAGATTATAAACAGAGGATAAAGGCTTCATTTTGGTCTTGTAACAATACTTAGAACACGTAGGGTATAACCCTCATGGTTTTCCCAATCAACTGAAGAATGATGAGATAAAACAAAGCTAATAAATATCAATCAAACTTAAGAAATCCCTTTGGTATAACGACTATCATAACCCCTTGTGCAAACACCAGTAACATGAACGAACCCATACCCAAGTGAACGATACGCAATGACACAAAGTGTTTCAAACCCAGCAAACCCCATAACAACAAACGAATGGGTATGGTGATAAGAAAGCACGGAGACAGCCAGCCAATATGGACCGAATGAAAACCTTTCAACCAAGACCAATAAGGATGATAGAGAGACTTCATGGCTTATAAACTCATAAGTATCAATGAAACTGTAACTTCAAACATTATTGCAATGAAACCACACTAACCATTCATTCCAGAAAAATATCACAAATTTAGATAGTTTTCATACTTAAGGAAAGAAAATACCCATACATCACTGAGCCAATATCTATTTCATAACCATAGCGGGTTCATGGATGGAGAAAAGACATACATGTAACCACAAGAACCTTAAAAACCTGAGTTTGGCCGAACAGTTCTTGCTCTGCTTGAAAATCAGAGATTTGCCACAACAAACACAATTGAACAATAGCTAGGGTGATGACCAGTGGGAGGGGTATGGAGTGACGTGTATTAAATTCACGTCACCTCCACCCTCCATTCATTCAATTCCTTAGTACACGCCATCCCACTAATCCATTAACTCATTCAATTAAACCATGCATCGAAACCAACATCCACTAATTTCCAAGAGTACCACCCTATGTCACATTAACCACTTCCAACCACACTATAATGCATATCACATAATAACCATATAAATAAATAAATAATATACCCAATAATCCCGTTAGCTAGGACTAACGATCATTCTTTTAATTCCAATTCATATAGTGTAGCATATTAGTATAGTCTATTTTATTCCTTTGCACTTTTTTATATTTCTTTTATCTCATTTCAACTACTCTTATATATTATTACTAACATGTCTCTTGTGTAGGTGACACAGTAATGAATCTAAGAACAGATAGAAAGGGTAAAAATGGATAACATCGTAACACATAATTAGAGCCTAGGCCAACAGAAACATGCATAACATTCCTTATCCATCATTCATTTGTCTCAATTAGAACCATCACATAATATAATTTATCCATCGCCAATAAAACCAAGATTTCATCAATCATGTAGAACTTTGTAGCAGTGTCAAACAAAAGCATAACATGAAATAAGAACCAGATCTGATCTCCTAATCAACAAGGGGTCCCACCTACTGGTATTATATATCTTGTTAGCTTATAATAACAGGCTTTAGAAATACTTTGTGGGAAAAAATCCCCATTGCAATTTTAATCGTCAACAACTGGGATCATGGTAGATCCATTAAAGGTTGAGGCAATAATTTGATTGCCTCCCCAGTGCACCATTCGTCAACTTCAAGGATTACAGGAGAAAGATAACTTTTTACGATGGTTTATAGTGAACTATGCCAATATTACCAAGGGTTTCATGCATCTATTAAAGGACACTCCTTTTATCTGGGATGAGTGAGCCCATGAATCCTTCGATGCTTTGAAGAAAGCCTTGGTATCGATGCCTCTACTGAATTCTTCGAACTGTTGTAGATATTACTTGCTTTATGTCACCGCGTCCGAGGAGATGATTGTTATGGTGTTGGTTCATGAGGATGAATATATCCATGAGCACGTCATTTATTATCTTACTCGAAACTTAGTCGGACCTGAACTCAAATATTCTCATGTTGAAAAGATAACTTTGGTTGTCGTTCACGTAGTTCAATGATTATGACGCTATACATTTCTTTTAAAAACCACTTTCATTTATGATCTCAATCCATTTCAATATGTCCTTACTAGGCATATCATAGGGGGGAAATACAATAAATGGATTGTCATTTTACAAGAATTTGATCTCGATTTCGTTTCTGTGAAGTCCAAGAAATCACTAGTGTTTGCAGAGTTAATATCTGACTTCCCTTGGTTATATGAGGATGTTATTCATGTTGATTCATTTTCAAATGAACACATTTTCCTTGTCTCATCGTTGAACCCCTGGTATGGATATATTGTTGTCTATCTTCAAACTTTGAAGTTCCCTCAGCATCTTTCAAGAGATGACCGACGACGTATATGATACCAATCTAAGAACTAACTTATCATTGGCAACACTATGTATCACTGAGGATTATACAATATCTTGCATCATTGTTGGATTCATGAAGAAGATAAGTGTATTAGAAATGATTTCCACACTGGGGCTTGTGGTGGTCACCTATCCAGGATTGCGACAACCCATAAAATTTTAGGAGACGGTTATTTTTGGATGTCTGTTTTTAAAGATTGTGTCAAAGAGGTTAAGAAGTGAAACCCTTGCTAGGTGTTCACTTGGAATATGCGCTCTCATCCAGCCCCTCTCCATCTAATCATTATCGTTTGTCCCTTCACCAAGTTGGGGGTGGATTTTGTGGATTGTAACCCAACTTCGATTGGGGGGCATCAACACATTATCATGGCCATATATTACTTTACTAAGTGGGATGAGGCCATGCCTATAGTTAAATATGATGGTAATATTGTTTATTTCTTCATGTTCAATAAAATTATAGCTAGGTTTAGAATTCTCGGTGAGATTGTCACTGATCATGGAAGTCACTTTGAGAATGAAATGATGAAATAATTAGCATCAAAACTGGGGTTTAGACATGGTCATTATTCCCCTTATACCCCCAATAAAATGGACAAGTATAGGTTGTGAACAAGTCTCTCAAGACCATTTTGCAGAAAATTTTTAGCCAGAGCAAATCTGACTGGCATATCATTCTTTAACCAACACTTTGGGCATACTGAACCTCAGTTAATACTTCCACTGATTTTTCTCCTTTCCAGTCAGTGCATGGTGTGGATTTGATCCTACCTATTTAATGTGAAATCCCTTCTCTTAGATTCACATTTGAGCTCCTACCTGACACTTTCGATCTCGAACAATTCCTTATACACCTAGAGAGTCTAGATGAGCAGCATCGAGATGCCTCCATGGATATCGAAGCAAATAAAAGATGTGTAAAGGTCCAATACGATAATTCTATCTCTCCTCGGTAGTACGTTGATGGTGACTTGGTCCTTCTATACGACCAAGCCAAAGAACCACTAGGGGAAGACAAGTTCAAACCGATGTGGCAAGTTCCCTATATCATGTGACGTGTCTTATAAAAAGGATCCTATGAACTAGAATATTATGAAGGGAACATGTTGGTTGAGCCCAGGAATGGGATCTATTTGAAAAGATATTATGATTGAGCCCCAAGATTGGGCGTAACTCTTTGTATACTAATGTATTTTAGTGTATATATCTTTTCTCTCTTCCTTATCTTCATCTTGCTTATTAAGTTTTACCTTGGTTGGTACATGCCAATGGAGTCTTCGGTCTACTTAGGATTCTCAGACAGGGCCAGTCGTCATACACAGAACTTGGCTTCTGTCACTTGGGTTGTTTATTCACCCAAGGGTCTACTGGTGTCTTCAGGTGGCGTTTTCATAGGGCCATCAATGAATAATGTGTATGAATATAGTGTTGTTATAGAACTTTTGCGCGATTCCATTTCACATGGTATTCACTCTTTAGAAGTTTTCTTCGTAACCCAGTTAGTAGTATTCCAATTGAATGACAATTACTGTGTACGAGACCCTACTCTATTCCAACGATTATTACAGGTACGACTTTTAGAACAACATTTTGATTTTATTACTTATCATCACATGCCTCGAAGTTCTAATTATGTATCTGATGCATATGTTAATTTTGTTTTAGATTGGAATTTGTCACATAACTAAAGAAAATAAAACACGTTCATCAATGTACACATTGTAACATAAGTAAAGTTGAAGATCAATGTTTTTATATATTTCATCCCCTCAAAAAATATGATGTTATAGTACAAAATTGGGGCTCACACCCTCAAAATACATATACGGTCGATCATATAGTAATCACAACATCTACGCTTGTGGCACCAGTTGAGTATCATGATAGCATACTATAGCATTTGTGAGATGCAAAAAGAGACATACCCAAGAATGGGGCACACCTACCACCATCTGTTGCATAGCCTCTGAAAGATCCTCTACCTCATCCATGGGAATCCTTTACGTCAAATGAGACAGGTTTCCCTGCACATTTTGAAGCATTGTATCAGCATCCCCTACCGCTGGCTCATCTCCCCGATGCCTCCATCAATGTCGCGGAATTTCGTCTGGTCTTCGTGTACCTATGTCTGTGTCACATACATGTTTAGTTAGTACTTGACATCATGGAAATATATTTTTGTTTTCTTATACAAAAATATAAAAAAAATGAAATGTTCAAAAACGTTTGCCTACCTATGTCTCTGTAGGCTAAACCTGGTGGTAACGTCATGTACAGGTCTCCTCTGAAGTCAATCCCTGCATAAGGGTATTCCTCCAGATCCATCACCTACCGAATCCACTAGAAGAAAAATGTGTCGTTGTAGGGTGTTGGCACCCTACCACCTCCCTGTCACCTCATCACCTCAGTCCACCATGCCATGGATGGATCGTGAGGTCCATGTGGAACAATCTCAACTCTAGGCCCCACGCCTGGAACTCGCTCGAAGAAAAATATACGCAGGATAGACGTGAACCCAAAGTTTCTCTTTCTACCCAGTTTGCATTCTTTTAGTTGACTCTTCATGTTGGCCAATAGTGAGGTGCACCAGTCATAAACCATGGGTCACAAGCACTCCATCGAATAGAACATAATTGGCATTGATTCCTCGTGAAAAGAGGCCAACCCTGTGATCTATGTCAAAACTAGGACAACAATATTGAGACTTATATTGTTAATCTCTTTGATCGAGAGTTGGCTCCCTACCTTATCGGTCACTGCTAGCAGGAAAAACCCCCCTTTAACTACACTAGGGTTCAAGTTATAGACAGAGAGAATAATCGTCTAAAATCTAATAAATTATCTATAATACCCCAAAAATACCAAAACTAATATAAATAAATAAAAGAGAGAAGAGATCGGGTAACTATACCTCTAATCCCACGTCTGGTGATGATCTCCTCACACTTGGAAGTTCCACTGACTGAACGTCTCCTCCCAGGGTTGACCTGCATCCAAATATAGGAAAATAAAGAACTACAAGCATGCGATTCCATATAAAAGTTAGGGTTAGATGTTATAATTGCAAGTATAAATACATAAAAGTACTCAAGACACCATCATTTGGGACAGGAAAATGTGATTCTTTTATTCATAATACAAATATTATACCTTACAATCTAAGTCAACCACTGTTCCGCGAACCTGGTCCAGGATCCTCTTTACCATGCTTCAATTTCACCTTATATGAACTTCTTCTCTCAACCTTCTGATCACTTCTATGGAAGGGAATGGGTCAAATGGAGGAAGAAGGGGTTGATGAGGGAATGTTGAGGAAATATCTCACAAAAGGAAACAATGTCTTGGGAAAGGAGGGGAAGTGAAATCGGGTAGAGTTTCATTGTTCTTATGCTTAGATATGAAATGAGACCCCAAAAAATCCTTTTATATGACAAAAGGATGGTTATTTGATTGGATGATAGGCTATAGMAGGTGGATTAGTTGGTAAACTTCCAATAGCTCGTAAATTTCAACGAATTCCTTGCAACTTTTGCAAGTATACGCAGGCCGTAATGGTACATCATTCATATGTACATGAATTTTAGTGGAGAAGCAAGCATATGTAYGTGGAAAGTAATGGTGCAAGGTGCTTACATATTGTAAAAAATGGTTTTTTAAGAAGATCTTCTCAGCAGTGCTTTGGMAAAAAATGCAAGTAAGAGGGCCAAGGCCATGTATGCATGAATAGGGAAATTTAGGGCTATAACAGATTCCCCCTAATGTGTGATTTCTGAAGAGAAAATTATGGCTAGAATACATTACAATATATTCACCAATGTATGAGATCGAGTGTGCTCGGGACCATAGTTCGGGAGGTGCCATCTGCAAAACAACAAATGTGTCACTAGGGAGGTCATACCCATTCTTGGGATGAAATAAATCATGGTTGTGAATCAAATACACTGCATATCCATATCATATAACTATATAAAGTGTATCCATGAGTAATACACAATGGATCTACATCTCAAAATCAAATATATACAAATATAGTATCCATCTTCAAGAAGCTAGTGACGCACAATGGTTGGAGATGAGGTCTTCACACCTCGAGCAACAACTTCAATATCTTCAAAAATCAGGTAGGAGAATAATGAGAGTGTAAAACTCACTATCCTGAGGTCTTCGACGGATCATCAGGAAAATACATGAGAATCTCTATGATTAGGTGGAGAACTTCGTCGATTTTGAATCGAGACTTGATTGGGCTCTTGAGATGGTTGAATCATGAGTTCAAGAGACAAACTGTAGAAAGTCTAACTCACATTGGTTGAAACTTCCCTTGGAAAAAAGCATGAAAGATGATCAGACTCAGGAATCATGACATTGACATAAGTTCATGATGCAGGAGGCAACACAAACTCTCCATGTGTTTGGAAGAGTAACCAAACATAGGAGGACACAACTCTATGTAGCGAGAACAAATTCCTAAGGTCATAATAGATCCCAATGTTTGAAAAAAAAATGAAAGGATGTGCTTTGTCCAACAGAGACTCTTTGTGTTTCCAAAAAAAGAATACATATTTCCCATCCCCTCTTTTTGGGATATTTGATTTTTTTGTCTTTTTCAATTTTTTAAAGATCTTGAAAAAGAATAAAATAATGTTATGTTACAAAGGAGGAATGAGTGTCACAAGCAAGCATACTAGTTCCAATCGCAAGGAACATACTAATGCTCAGAGCAAGGAGACATGTGCAGGAAAAGGACACTCAAGGAAAATTATTCCATGGGTCAAGGTGTCAAGTTGCAGAGGAAAAGAGTGCTGCAAGGCTTGCATATAAGGCATGCTTCAAAGGTTTAGTGGAGAGAAATATGGAGCTAGCATTAGGTCAAATATGAAAAGATGAAAATGTGATTAAGAAAGACATAATGAGACCCCTTCAATGTAATTTTTAGAAGCCCAAAGAAGGTAAGCTAGGTAGTTTTTTCACATTTAGAGAGTCTGAAAAAACGTAAAAGAAGACTCCAGGGAGTACCTTTTTCGGAGATAGTTGTGTCGGTTTGAAAAAGGGTTAAACTTGCACTGAAAAGACATCTATTCAAAACCATTTTAGTGAGTGTGGCAAAGACAAGATCACTCGAAAATCTTTTCAATTTTTAGGAGTCTGAAAAGAGATTAACTATGGACTCACTGCCCTTTTGTGAGTTTACTCTCCTTAACCCAAAAAAGTATAAAATGTATTGAGGAGAACTCTCTCGGTGATACGAATCTCCCAAGGAATACCTTTTTCTTCTATAATCTACAAGCTAGAAAAATGGTTAAACTCATGCCAGTAGATGTTCTTCTGGACCAATTTAACGAGTGTGAAGGAACAAGGTCACTCGATGATCTTTTCAATTTTAGGGATTCTGAAAAGAGCTTAAATATGGAATTCATGGGGATTTTGTTTTCATAATTAATCTCCAAGGCCCGAAAAAGGTGATAAACCAAAACCAGGAAGAATGTTATTTTTTCGAAGATTTAGTCCCTCATTCCCGAAAAAGGGTTAAACTTATGCCTGAGAATACTCTTCTAGAGAACCAAAGTTCCTAGATCATACCTTTATTCATGAAGTTAGTCATCCAGACCGAAAAAGGGGTAAACTACAGCCGAACAGATGTGCCTTCAAATTTGATTTTGGCGAGCGTGAAGGGTAACGAGATCGCTTGATAATATTTTCATGTTTAGAGAGTCTGAAAAGGGATTAAAGAAGACTTTAGGGGGATTATTTTCTCAGTTAATCCAGACAACATTGAAAAGAATAAATACAGTCTCGTCGGATGTTTCTTTTGAATTTTAAAGTGATATTGAAAGACATCAAAGAACACTTATTAGAGAGTCTCGCAAGGTAGAGTCTACATAAACACTAGGAACATATAAAGGGGCATCCTGAATTAACATTGAATTAGGATGGTGATTATCAAATTCCAGTTGGTCGATAGTGACAATGCTTCCATTATGAGGGAAGTGCATCACCCGGAAGAGAAAAGACACCACATCATTCATATCATATACATAATCACGCCCAAGAAGCATATTGAAATCTAACGGGACTTGCACCACTATAACATCGATAAGGAAAGTCCTCCCACCTAATGAGATAAGAAACTAAGGAAGAATCCACAAATATTCACTAAGACATCTATAAAAATCCAACATCTCATGCAATGCATACACAAGCTCGGGAGATCCAAAGTCTTGAAAAACCAAGGAGGATAAAATACTTGCGGAGGCTCCTTCATCCACAATACATCGATAATTTTTTGTTGAATTAACTTCAATTCTTATTTGAAAGGGTGCAGAAGAAGGAAGATGAGGTTCAACAAGGTCATTCCAATAAAAGAAAACCATCCTAGGGCTTGGAGGGGGTCTGCTTGAAGTGAGAAGAATGCCCCCTTGTTCTGAAAGTACTGAACTGGAAATGCTAAAAACATAGTCGGTAGACACATCACTATCCGAGAGAAGAGTGGGATCAATTGAAGATTACATCAGCATGACCACTTTAGTATACTCGACACTCTCCAAGAGAAGTGTGGGATCAACCAAAGATTGCATCAGTGTGGCCACTTTAGTAGACTCGACACTCTCCAAGAGAAGAGTGTGATCATTCAAAGATTTCATCAACCTAACCACTTCCTCAACCACTGGGTTAATAGGATGTGATACTACATGGTCTAAAGGCACATCACCCCCAGAAATAGGTGTGGGATTAGCCAAAGATTGCATCGGTAGGACCACTTCATCAACCAAAGGTTAAATAGACTTTTAGGAAACCCCAGAAGACTCAGAATCATAAGAGCTTTTATATAGGTACCAAAATATTTGTACCTATGGTATGCTAGGGAAAAGATAAGTAAAGTGATCTCCCTTGTAAAGATTACAAGAGAACTTAGGCTTACATCATATTCATCTAGGTTTCTCAAAAAAATCAATGCCCCCAACATGACTAGCAATAGTTGGTTGCACATCTCCAACTGACTTGTAGAGTTTGGTGGTTGGTCGATAACATGACTCATAGAGGCTAAAGACCTATTACCAGTATCACTAGCAGTGACTGGACGTTTCCCCCCAACATGACTTGCAGAGGCTGGGTGTTTTCCCCCAACTTGACTTGGAGAGGGTGGGTGTTGGTCTTCAATATGACTTGAATATGTTGAGGACCTATCTCCAACATGACTCGTAGAGGTTGACGACCTATCTCCAACATGAATTTCAAAGGTTGGTGATTTCTTCTTCCTATTCTTCCTGTTTCTATTTTGTTTAGACTTACGATTACTAGTATCTATACTTTCACCAGAGAAGGTAGAAGAAGGAGGAGAAGAATTCGTTGAACAATGAACATAAAAATTATTCCCATGACATAAAGTTCTTAACTGAGAAGCAACAAGATCATTCGAGACATTTGGAATGGTATGCAACCAAAATGGTAGTCCCACATTCAACCCAGGAATGTACAAAGTGGTCATCAAAGGGAAACCAATGTTTCTGAAAAAAGGAAAAGAACAAGAATCCCTTTTTGAAGGGGTTCCTTGGTTGGTATCATCGGGAACTTTAGCCATGAATATATTATGTGTAGTTTCTCCCCTTGTGGGATCGTTCAATTCTGTAAAAGTCTCACACACTAACTCTAGCGAACCAGTGTTATAAAAGACAACGTCTATAAAGAGGCAGTTCCACGTTTCTAATAAGAAGACCAAAAAATCCTCATGAATGAAAGAGTGGGTGTTCTACCACCTTAGGTCAGAGACCCAAAGAAATTACTGACTAACTCACTATGGAAAACTAGGGAGCATAGAGCCCACACTAAAAGTTCCTAAAGGAAAATCAAGCATTTGACTATCTAGTAGGAAGGACAATTATGCCAATTGACACTAAAGAAGCTAACCAGTGTAAGTGAAACTCGAACATGGAAGCACCCTCTGGGTATACTCTGGGAAGTGTAATCAGACGTCTTCCCCAAGTATCGGGTTATACCCCCGCAGTCACTCATGTAAGTCCCTAGAATATGGGTAACTAAGTTGTCAGCTCGCATTTAATCACCAGGAGGGTATAGTCAATAGTTTGACGGATCACAACGAGCAGGATAAAAAGTATGAAACCTATCAAGGGTATCGAGAGAAAATTGTGTTGGCATGTTTACAGGAATATTGTGCTTGTCATTGATGGCAAGAACAACAATGACGATGGTATTTTATAGGCAAGAAAAGAAGCAATGAGGAAAAAAAATGATGGAAAATGGGGAAAGCATAAGTTCAGGAAAATAAGCGAACAATATAAAAATCAAAGCTCAGGAGGAATAACATGAGTATGTAGAGATCAAATATCATAAAGAAGCGTAAGCTCATGAGGAGGAGAGAACAATATGTAGAGATCAAATATCAAAAGAGATAGCGCTTTGTGCTTTCCAGAAGTGCAGTCGAGGTCCAAGAGAAGGACTCGTAGGAGGAGAAAAGGTTGAGACCTTTGAACACTTATAAAACCTTCTAAGTCAGAGAGATCAGAAAGCTTAGGAGGAAGAATGAGAGTGGTCGTTGGATCACCAATCCTGAATACTTGTTGACTGTTAGATCAACGCCTAGTGACCAAAGGAAGCGCAAAGGAGAAGTACATATCTGATCCGTTGGATCTAGAAATAAATGAACTAAGGTTAAGCGTATGGATGAGCATAGGAGAGTGGGCTTGTCAAAGTCTAGAAGTCCCAAAGTAAGAAGGGACCGTCGATCGTCAAGGCTGACGGGTGGCACACAATCCTCAACTCCAGAGCAAATCACTTTGAGGATTTTTCAGTTTGAGACTTGAAAAACCTGATGTCCGGAGAGTCGGAGTAAATGATAATCATCAGATCAGTTTGAAGTTGAAGGAAATGATAAGTTAGAAAAGAAGCATCGCAGAAATATCGCGTTGTCTATATGAGAACATGATCGACGAACAATGTTTAGTTCGGGTCTAAAAGTTGTGAGGAGTTTATTGTTCAAGTATTCTCACTTCGGAAGAATTGGCGACTTGAAAAGTCTAAATACCTGAATTCCTGAAGGTTGAAGTCCCAAAGTGAATGAGGATCCACGTCAGCAAGAATACGTTAGCAAGGACACATGGAACAATTAGACAATGACAAGTGTCAAGTTGATTTGGTAGTTCAGGTACGTGAAAATCACAAATCCGAGTGACACATGGAAGCTACTAAGCTCATGACACATCATCAAGTGACCTAAGTAAGTGATGTCACTTCGTGAGTTTTACCACCAGCAGATGCCCTAAGTCCCGAAGTCCTGAATGTCGAAGTCCTAAAGTGGATACGAGCCATCCAATACGAAGATCACTTCGGATGCATTCTCAACCATTGATCTAGTATAGTGGAAGGAAAGTGTAAGTGGAAGTGTTAACCGATAGCAAGCAGTTTCCACCGCTTATGACTTACTTATCAGGTGACCTCTTCGGAGGATATTGAAGCAGCGATCAACTTAAAGTTCTGAAGTTTCGAAGTCACTTATGATCATTGATTGTGTAGGAGGATACATGTCAACGGATCATGAACTCCAGGTGAAACTACTCCAGGAAAACGTGAAGGAGAAAGGTTTGATATTGTCGAAGGCCAAATTACCAGAGTAGAGGATAACCATTGGATTAAAGAGGACATGCATCAATGGATTGTTAGCTCCGAGAAAAGAAAAGGAAGGATGGAAGAAAGTTGAGAGTTGAGATTGTCGAATCCTGAATACCCGAAGCGATTGTGACTGTTGATCCAAAATGGAATGGCATTGTTGGATCTTGGACTACAGGTGAAATTCTCTGGGAGAAAACATAGTTTGATAATCGACACTCCCGAAGTCCAGAAGGCGAAATCAATATCGTTCGTTCGTTTGGAGGGCCACATGTCACCTGATCATTAAGACTAACGATTGTGCATGGACAGAGGATAGAAGGAAGGAAAGGAAGACAGATCAGAGTCTTTGATCGAAGGAGCACCGTCAAGATCATGAGATCGATGGTCCCATTGCATTGCGGGTTCATAACATGCTCGAGTCTTAATTTTTCATGAGCGGGCCACAATTGAAACCACGATTTTGGATAAATGGTACATGGAAGTTGGAGGTGGATTGCAGGGAGAAAATCAGTTGATCCCAAACCACTCTTGGACCCACCCACAATCATCCTCTTATGCAAGGACGTATCCCAAGGTCACATGCGATAGGGGGCTAACATGAAGAGAGCTCATGCCCGCAATCATTTGGTCACGAGAGACCATCGCCCAAGGTAATATCAAGAAATGGAGCTAGCACTCACAAGACCGAGTTAGGGAAGTGCCTTTTGAATAGGCGTTTGTGCTGGAATGTTTTCATAAAGAGGTAGAGTATGTGTGTTTGTCATTGATGGCAAAGATCAAGACCAGCAGCACAACGATGATCGCATGGCAAGATCAGAAGCGAAAAAATCCAGGAGTCAACGAAGCAACTCATGACAAGACTGATGAAATTGTGAAATGCGAAACCACGACATTTTGGGGTTTCGAATACCGGGAGTTGGAGGTGTCAAGGACACTCATGAAAAGAATGTCAAAATCGCGAAATGCAAAACCATGACTTAATATGAGTCGTTGATCAAAGGGAGATCGTGGACCATTGATCTGACTCCATTTCGGAGTTTTGGATACTGGGAATTGGAGTTGTCAAGAACACTCATGACAAGAATGAAGAAATCGTGAAATGCGAAACCACGACTTAATCTGAGTCATTGATCAAAGGGATATTGTGGACCATTGATCTGACTCCATTTCAAATTTTTGGATACCGAGAGTTGGAGGAGTCAAGGAAGAAACTCATGGAAGGAACTCGCGATATGCGAAATCACGAAAATATCTAGACCGTCGAACCATCAAGATTGTGGACCGTTGATTTGACTCCATTTCGGAGTTTTGGATACCGGGAGTTGGAGGAGTCAAGAGTCGAGACTCTTCATCACAGGAGTCCCGAAGTTGCGAAATGAGAAACACCAAAATACCTTCAGATCATTTTGAAAATTGCGACATGGATTTTTGGAGATCGGGACTTGGAGAGTCGAGATGCCTCATAACAGGAATTTACGACATTCGAAATCACAAAATGTCGAAATGCGAAATTGCAACATGGAGTTTTGGATATCACGACTTGGAGAGTCAAGATTCCTTGCAACAGGAATTCACGAGATGCGAAATCATGAAATGCCGAAATACGAAATTGCGACATGGAGTTTCGAAGATCGCGACTTGGAGAGTCGATATGCCTCGCAATAGGAATTTGTGACATGCGAAATCATGAAATGACGAAATGAAAAATGTGAAAGGCATTTTATTTAGGCTGTGGTCACTGTTAGTGGTCATGTGAGAGGGAGAATCTAGCACCAAGATAAGCTCATTTTCGGTGATCGTAACATGAAGAGTCGAGACTCTTCACCTCAGGAATGCCGAAATGTGAAATGACGAAATCAATGTGAGACCTTGTGCTTGTAATCCAATGGTGTTGGATACTTGGAAATTTGATCAAAGGGCTATTGTTTCTCTTAATAGTTAATCGATCAGTTATGATTCAGTTAGCATAACTGAATCATGACTCTTGGACAGTTGGCGATTCAGTTGCTGATTCATTTTCTTGGAGGTTCACAGTGTAACTGCTAGAAACGACTGATGGTTTTTGCCAGAGGACTGGAAGATACTTCAGGGTGATCGCCAGAGAAGATGAAGAGTCTCAAGGCATCTTCCAGTGGCATGAAGATTGTCCATAGAGGCTATTGAAAGATGTAAGACCGTTGGATCCTGGAACTGCAACAGAGGGAATGAGCTCGACTGTGATAGAGAATTCAAAGAGTCTCGACTGCTGGAGAGGCTAAGGAATCTCAACATAACACCCAGTGATGATGGACACATGGGTTTAACAGCTAGAGAATTTGAAGAGTTGCAATGATGATCGGGCAGAGAAATCGACATGGGGAGAGAATGTAGAAGCATTATGAATAAAGGATGCAGAAGAATCACACAGAGAATAAAAATGCAGAACAGAGAAGAGATTGAGTGTTGTTGAGAGTGATTCAAGCGTGTAGAAGGAGGCATTGTGTTGCAACTGAAATACACAGAAGAGGAATGGTGCATTGAATGGACATGGCACACAGATCATAAAAGGAAGAAGAATAGAAAGCGCAAGGAATGTGTGCAGGAAGACAGTGAGTCAGACAGAGCAAGGTAGTGTAGTAGAGCAGTGATGAGACTGGTAAGCCATTGATGAACATTATATCACTGTAATAAGTTTCAGTAGAAAAAAATGATATTTCAAGGTGGTAGGGAGGTTCTAGGGAGGATTGTTTTCCTCAGAGGTTCAAGTGGGTACTTGAACATAGGGAGTTGTAGCTTCCATCTGGTTGTAGCCAGAAAAGCCAGGGTGGTAGGGAGGTGCAAGGGAGAACTGTTATTATCTATTATACAGGTTGGTGCTTGTGTGACTGGAAGTTGGTGCTTCCATCCAGTTGGTGCTGGAACATTTAGGGAGTTGTTTCTTCCTTCTAGAACCGGGTTCTAGAGAAACCAGGGAGTTGGTGCTTCCTTCTAGTGGGTTCTAGAGAAACCAGGGAGTTGGTGCTTCCTTCTAGTGGGTGCTAGAGAAACCTGGGAGTTGGTGCTTCCTTCTTGTAGGTGCTAGAGAAAACAGAGAGTTGGTGCTCTCAGCAAGTTGCATCTTGCAAAATAGAGTTTGTATCCTCACAATGAGTTGGAGCTCATATGTATGATAATGTTCAGAATGT
>ML789295.1:299544-311907 GCA_009831015.1 Picea engelmannii
CAGCTGCAGGGTGATCCCCAGAGGAGCTGAAGAGTCTCAAGGTAACTTCCAGTGGAATGAAGACTGATCATAGAGACAATTGACAGATGGAAAAGTGTCGAAGTATGTAACTACAACAGAGAGGATAAGCTCAACTGTGACAAAGAAGACGAAGTGTCACATTGCTCGAGAAGGAAAAGAATCTCAGGATAAGCCACTTATGATGAAAAGACTCAGCATAACTTCCAAAGAAGATGATGAGTTGCATGGATCATCTAGAAGAGGACTTCGCATGATATATATACATAGAATGTAGAAGATATTTTGGTTGTTGTTGAGAGTGATTGATGTGGGTAGAAGAATGTTGTGTGTACTAGATAAAATGCACAGAAGAGGCATAGCGCATAGAATGGAAATAATACACAGAGCATAAAGCGCAGAAGAAAGAGATAGAACATAAATGCATCTCTAAGAGAGGAGGATAAATCCGAGGTGCGCATGAAGAGACAGATAAAAATATCAGAAAGATCAAGAAGATGCGAGAAGGAAGATACGGATGCAGGCAGAGCAGAGCAGAGCAGTGTAGCAGAACAATGATGAGATAGGTGAGCCATTGATATACACTGTATCACTGTAATAAATTTCAGTAAGAAAATATGTATAATTCAGGGTGGTAGGGAGGTGCTAAGGAGGACTATTTTCCTCAAAAGTTTCAAGTGGGTTCTTGAACACAGGGAGTTGTAGCTTCCATCTGGTTGCATCCAGAAAAACCAGGGTGGTAGGGTGGTGCAAGAGAGAACTATTGTTCTTTGTTATACAGGTTGATGCATCTGTGACTGGAAGTTGGTGCTTCCATCCAGTTGGTATTGGAACACTTAGGGAGTTGGTGCTTCCTTCTAGTGGGTGCTAGAGAAACCAAGGAGTTGGTTCTTCCTTCTAGTTGGTGCTAGAGAAACCAGAGAGTTGGTGCTCTCAACAAGTTGTAGCATGTAAAACAGAGGTGTAAGCCTCAAATGGATTTAGTGCTCCTAAGAATGATAATGTATATAAAATAAAGATTACTTATCATATGAAGAAGAAGAGGTTTTTCCCTTTATGGGTTTCCTCAGGAAATATCTGTCTTTGTATATTTCATGTGTGTGATTTATGTTGAATATTCTATTTCTTACTTCCCTGCATTATTGTGATCGTCATTGAGTGTTTTGTAAATAGTTTAAAATGGGCATAATTGTTTAAGCATAGTAACAACTGATCGACCCCCCCCTCTCAGTTGTCCAAAAATTGGTATCAAAGTGAGTTCCTTTTATTTAAAGGTAGATCAGTAAGCTTAAACATGACAAGTCATGAAGTAACTTCAACCAATAAGGCCCCCCTATTCAATGGTGAAAACTTTGGCTTCTGGAAGGTTAGGATGAGAGCCTACATAATGGATTTAGGTGCAGATGTGTGGGATGTGGTAGAGAATGGTTATGTAAAGATAGTTATACTAGCTAATAAGGATGACAAGCTATAATTCATCTTCAATGCTAAGGATCTAAATGTTATTCTGAGTGGGCTTGCAGAAGGAGAATTTGTAAAATTTATGCACTTAGAATCTGCCAAAGCAATGTGGGACAAACTCATTAGAAATTATGAAGGTAATGAGAAGGTAAAGGATGTCAATCTTCAAACCTACAGATTATAGTATGAACAACTAAAGATGAATGAGGATGAAACAATTAATAAATTTGTCTTAAGAGTTGAAGAACTAGTAAATGCAATGAAAGGACTTGGTGAAAAAATTGAGGAAGCCTTTTTAGTTCAGAAAATTTTGAGATCATTCCCAGATAGGTTCAACCCAAAGGTATTTGCAATAGAAGAACTTAATGATCTAAAATATTTTCATTTTGATCAACTTCTAGGAACGTTGACTGCATATGAAATGAGGATAGATAAATATAAACCCACCTCTAGAGAAGCATCATTTAAAGAAGATAAGAATGAGGATTCTGAGCCTAATGAAATTGAAGCAAAATTTGTAAGAATAATAAAGAGAGGATCAGGAAAGTATCAAGGTAATTTTCACTTCAAATGTTTTAACTGTGGAAATATAGGTCACTTTGCATCTAAGTGTCCACATAAGAAGAAGGACTAGAACTATAAATGTGAAGGGAAGTACAAATCCAAAAGATTTGATAAAAGGAAAAGTTTATGTGTAAACAATGATGACTCTTTAGAAGACACATATAGTGAATCTTCCTGTGAATATAGGGTTAATGAATTTATTCTTATGGCCAAAGAGGATTATGATAATAAAATAACATGAAGTAATGTTGACGATGAAGAAACTATGGTTGACTTGGAAGGAGAACTAATCAGTTCTCTAGAAGAAATTGCTAGACTCAAATCTAAGAAGAAAAATAAAAAACAATTGTTGATACAGTTCGAGAAAGACAATAAAGAACCTGATGAAGAATTTTCCCAGTTAAAAGTGGAATTAGAAGAGGAAAATAAAATAGAGGACATTCTGAAACAACAATTATCATAAAACACAGAAATATGTGAAGCCTTGGAAGAAGAGGTAGTAAAAACCAGAAAAGAGATGGATAACTTCAAAACATTGTATCTCCAAAATCTTCAAAGCATTAAATACACAACAGAACTAAATGAAATTATGAGAAAACAAAGATCTCCTTTGTTGAAGACTGGTTTAGGTTATGTAAATCGTTCAAGCAACAAATAGCCAGAAAGCAAAGACCCAATAAAGAGGATCAAGTTCCAAGTCAATAGACAATTAGACCATGAGAGTACTTTGTTGCCAAAAGATAATAAAGACAAGATGATCCCTGATAAAAAACAAAGAGATCAGAAGATGGAGCAACAAATGCCAAGAATAAGGACATCCTTAAGGTACCAAAATTTCTTCCATGGTTACTGTTTTTACTGTTCTAATTTTGGTCACAAGATTGCAAATTGTCAAATTAAGTTTAGAGACATGCAACTGAGGAGGTCAAGAAATAAACAATCTTTGAAACATAGAACTAAATAGCCAATGAGTAGACAACATTGCACCAACCACTTTGACATATTGAACAATGAGCTCGAATTCTATAACTGTCATAACTTCGGCCACAAAGTTGCAAACTGCCATATGAAGAATTACAAATCATATCCAAGGATAAAACCCTTAGCTAGAAAGGCCAACACATGGAAAAAGAAAGATAGTGAAAAATGTGGTCTAGTACTTTCATCTCGAAAACAAAAAGACCCCTGGAATATAGATAGTGGATGTTCCAAGCACATGACTGGAGACAAGGATGATCTTATGTCTATAAGTAAAAGAAAAACAGGAAATGTGACCCTTGGAAATGATGAACCAGGTAAAATCAAGGATAAAGGGATGGTGATTTTGAGTAATGGCAAAGGAGATGCCCAGGATGTTCTCCTTGTAGATGGGATGAAACAAAATTTTCTCAATGTAATTCAAATGTGTGATAGAGGATGTGAAGTGTTGCTCACTTCCAAATATTGTAAGATAAAGTTTGTAAACTCAAGACAAGTGGTGACTAAAGGCATAAGGACAGATAATAATGTTGATATTGAATCCTCCCCTACAAATAAAGAAGAAGTAGAAGAAGAATCATGCCATAAGATGGAAGCAAAAGTTGTGAATATTAGAAAGAAAGTTGAGAAGTCAAACATTAAAATCAAGTTCTTGAATAGATCCATGACCCTAGATGAGATCTTGGATAGTCAGAGATTACCAAATGACAAATCCAGTCTTGGATACAGTAAGGAAGAAATCAATACTCCTAAGAAAACTGATGCAGGTCCTTCATTTGTAAAAATGGAAAGTAGGTATGACTCAGGTTCTTCATGTTCAAAGAATGAAAGAAATACTAAAATATTTAGAAGATCAGACCAAGGAAGTCATCCAGAAGCTACTCATACACCTCAAAGTAATTTTAGACAATAGACACCTTCATGGATGAATCAAAGAAGGTATGAGAGTGTTGGTAATGGTTCTTGTTTTCTCTTATGATGGATATGGTCATAAAAGCCTTGGATTGTAGGCATCTTGAAGAAAACAAAATATGAGCTACAATTGCGTAGTGTTCCAGTAGGACAGCGACATCCACAACAACAACATTATGATGTACAAAATGATATACATGACATCCTATAGAGATAAAAAGAGGAGAGACCTTGTCAGAAAGATCTAACCTTTATAAACAAAGGGGGATTCATTTAGTTATGACAAGAAAATTTTGATGAAGGAATCCCGGTAAGAGAGATGAGCAATATTGAGTATACTACAGAGGACACAGCTGAAGATGAAGATGAACAGGTCCAAGAATCGTATATTTCATTCCAAGACCAAGCACATCCCTATAAAATACCATTTTCTGAGAGAGCAGGTCACCAATAAGATTGTTCAGGTCCATTATATTCCAACCACAGAACAATTTGCAGACATATTTACTAAACCCCTATCCAAGACACCATTTGAATATATCTATCATAAGTTGGGTGTCATCTCTTCTCTCACCTAAGAGAGACCATCCTGTCAGGTGGAGTTTGTGTTGTTTGAATATCTTATACCTTCAAAAAGTATTGCAACAGCTCAGGGGGAGCATGTTTTCTTTGACATTGATGTCAAAGAAGGAGAAAAGGTGTGGTCTGGATGCTATAGTTGGAGGTCTAAGTAGAACAGTGCAGTCCTTCAGGGTTGCCATCAATGCCAAAGGGGGAGATTTTTGGCATGTTTATAGGAAAAGTGTGCTTGTCATTGATGGCAAGAATAACAATGATGATGGTATGTTTACAGGAAAGAAAAGAAGCAATGAGGAAATAAACAATGATGGAAAATAGGGAAAGCATAAGTTCAGGATAAGAAGAGAAGAGTATGAAAATCAAAGATGAGGAGGAATAGCATGAGTATGAAGAGATAAAATATCGGAAAGAAGTGTAAGCTCAGGAGGAGGAGAGAACAGTATGCAGAGATCAAATCTCATAAGAGATAGCACTTTGCGCTTTCCAGAAGTGCAACTGAGGTCCAAGAGAAGGATTCACAATAGGAGAAAAGGTTGATACCTTTGAACACTTAGAAAACCTTCTAATTCAGAGAGATCAGAAAGCTTAGGAGGAAGAATGACAGTGATCATTGGATAACCAATCTTGAATACCTAATGACTGTTATATCAACACCCAGTGACCAGAGGAAGTGCAAAGGAGAAGTACAGATCTGATCCATTAGATCTGAGCACCGAGGATCAACAGTCATTGGATCCAAAAATAATTCAATGAAGGTTAATCTTTTGTATGAGCGTAGGAGAGAGGACTTGTCAAAGTCCCAAAGTAAGAAGGGACCATCCATCATCAAGACTGACAGGTGGCACACAATCCTCAACTCTGGAGAAAATCACTTCGAGGATTTTTCAATTTGAGACTTGAAAAACTTGAAGTCCAGAGAGCCAGAGTAAATGACGGTCGTCATATCAGTTTGAAGTGGAAGGACATGATAAGCTAGAAAATTAGCATCGCAGAAAGATCAAGTCGTCGATCTAAGAACATAATCGACGAACAACATTTAGTTCGGGTCTAAAAGTTGTGAGGAGGTTATTGTTCGAGGATTCTCACTTCAGAAGAATTGGCGACTTGAAAATTCGAAATACCGGAAGTCCCAAAGGCCAAAGTACCGAAGTGAATGAGGATCCATGTCATCAAGACTACATCAGTAAGGACACGTGGCGCAATAATACAATGAAAAGTGTCAAGTTTATTCGGCACTTCAGGTACATGAAAATCACAAATCCGAGTGACGCATGGTAGCTACTAGGGTCATGACACATCATCAAGTGACGTAAGTAAGTGATGTCACTCTGTGATTTTTACTCCAGTGGTTTTACCACCAACAGATTCCCTAACTCCTGAAGTCTCGAATGTCAAAGTCCTGAAGTGGATACGAGTTGCTCGATCTGAATATCACTTCGAATACATTCTCAACCGTTGATCTAGTACAATGTAAGGACAGTGTAAGTGGAATTTTTAACTGACAACAAGTAGTTTCCACTACCTATGACTTACTCAGAAGGTGACCTCTATGGAGGAGAATGAAGCATCAATCAAATTAAAGTTTCGAAGTGTCGAAGTCACTTATGATCGTTTATCGTGCAGGAGGCTATGTGTCAATGTATCGTGAACTCTGGGAAAAACTACTCTGGGAAAACGTGAAGGGGAAAGGTTTGAGATTTTCGAAGGCCAAAGTCCCAAAGAAAAGGATAGCCATTGCATTAAAGAGGACATGCGTCAGTGGATTTTCATCTCCAGGAAAAAGAAAAGGAAGGATGAAATAAAGTTGAGAATTGAGATTTTCGAACCCCGAATACCTGAAGGGATTATGACCGTCGATCAAAAAGGGACACGCGTCATTGGATCGTGGACTCTGGGTTAAATTCCGTGGAGAAGGCAGAGTTTGAAAATTGAAACTCCTGAAGCCTGAAAGGCGAAATCGATCTTGTCTGTTGGTTTGGAGGGACACATGTCACCTGACCATTGAGACTAATGATCGTGCATGGATAAAGGAAAGAAGGCAGGAAAGGACGATAAATCGGAGTTGTTGATCGAAGGAGCACTGTCAAGATCATGAGATCAATGGTCCTATCGCATTGTGGGGTTAGAACATGCTCGGGTCTTAATTTTTTGTGAGCAGGCCGCAATTGGAACCAAGGTTTTGGAGAAAGGGTATGTGACAACTGGAGGTGGATTGTGGGGAGAATATCGGTTGATCCCAAACCAATCTTGGATGCACCCGCAATCATTCTCTTATGAAATCACATAGGCCAAGGTCACATGAGACAGGGGGATAACATGAAGAGATCTCGTGCCTGCAATCATTTGGTCACGAGAGACTATCACCCAAGGTCATATCAGGAATTGGAGCTAGTGCTCACAAGACCGAGTTAGGGAAGCGCCTTTTTGAATAGGTGTTTGGTGACTGCTGATGGTCACGTGAAGGAAGGGGATTAGAAGCCAAAGAATCCATAATTGACTCGTTGTAACTACAAGAACAGAGTGATTGTATCGGCCAAAGAACTTGAGGAGTTGCAGGGTGATTGCCAGAGGAGCTGAAGAGTCTCGAGGTAACTTCCAGTGGAATGAAGACTGGTCATAGAGACAATTGACAGATGGAAAAGTGTCAAAGTATGTAACTACAACAGAGAGGATAAGATCAACTGTGACAAAGAAGATGAAGTGTCACACTTCCAGAGAAGGAAAATAATATCACGATAAGCCACTCATGACGAATAGACTCAACATAACCGCCAAAGAAGATGATGAGTTGCATGTATGATCTGGCAGAGGACTTGGCATGATAAATATACGAAGAACAGAGAAGATATTTTTGTTATTGCTGAGAGTGATTCATGCGGGTAGAAGAATGTTGTGTGCAACAACTAAAACACACAGAAGAGGCGTAGTGAATAGAATGGAAATAATACAYAGAGCATAAATCTTAGAAGAAATAGATATAAAAGAAATACATATCTGAGAGAGGAAGAGAACCATGAGGTGTGCATGCAAAGACAGAGAAAAAGATCAGAAATCTCAAGAAGATGTGATCATGAAGACACCGATGGAGGCARAGCAGAGCAATGTATTAGAACAATCATGAGATAGGTAAGCCATTGATATACACTATATCATTGTAATAAATTTCAGTAAGAAAAKA
This sequence comes from Picea engelmannii, assembly GCA_009831015.1. NCBI lineage: Eukaryota > Viridiplantae > Streptophyta > Pinopsida > Pinales > Pinaceae > Picea > Picea engelmannii. Next base: position 307,235 of record ML789295.1, read on the forward strand.
TTTATAATTTAGGATGGTAGGAAGGTGYGAGGGAGGACTGTTGTCCTCAGAAKTTTCAAGTGGGYTCTTGAACACAGGGAGTTGTAGCTTCCATCTGGTTGCAGCCAGAAAAACCAGGGTGGTAGGGTGGTGCAAGGGAGAACTATTTTTCTCTATTATACAAGTTGATTTATGTGTGACTGGAAGTTAGTGCTTCCATCCAGTTGGTGTTGGAAAACTCAAGGGGTTGGTGCTTCCTTCTAGTGGGTGCTAGAGAAACCAGGGAGTAGGTGCTTCCTTCTAGTGCGTGCTAGAGAAACCAGAGAGTTGGTTCTCTCAACAAGTTGCAGCTTGTAAAAAAGAGGTGGTAGCCTCAAAGGGAGTTGGTGCTCCTAATAATGATAATGTACATAAAATAAAGATTACTTATCATATCAAGAAGAATAGGTTTTTCCCTTTACGGGTTTCCTCAAGAAATATCTGTCTCTGTATATTTTATGTATGTAATTGATTTTGAATATTATATTGCTTACTTCCCTGGATTATTGTGATCATCATTGAGTGTTATGTAAAGAGTTTAAAATCGGCATAATTGTTTAAGCACGGTAACAATTGATTCACACCCCCCTCTCAGTTTTCCAACAAATTGTCCAGAAGACAACAGAGGATATCGAACGGATTTGAGTTCCATGAAGATCTGTAGGAAAATGCAGTCGGTAGTACTCCCAAGACAGATCCTTAATATGTGTTCCCCACTACGCTCAGTCTGGCTTTGGAGGGGTTATCTCTGCTTCCTTTCCTCACGCGACCTTGTGTTTATCCCATGTGTTAGAGAAGGGTCTCGGATAACTTTTACAACACTCAACTTAAGAACTCCCTAACTCAGAATCCAATGTTTGATTTAACGGCCTTGAAGAGTTTCCTCTCCAAACCTGATTCAATGCCCTAAAACCCTAAACTAGTTTGTGAACCCTACAAACATAAAACTCTAATGTATTTTAGATTAAGTGTTATTTTTAAAGGCTTGATTTAGTCACAAGGGGTGTGGTAGTGAAACTAATGTTGTTAAGACTCTTACAAAAAATGAAACTTATAAGAACACTCGCAAAGAAGGATTATCTTTCTTATTTTTATTTTGAAATTATTTTAATATGAGAAGAAAACACCAACACTATGCTAATTCTTTTTCTTTTTCAAATAACAATGCAAAGCAAATAAAAATAGAGAAAGAGACCTAAAAAACTAAGTTTTATTTTTTATTTTTAGCTTGAATTTTACTTAAAATTCAAGCTAAAAATGTTAGGAAACACAATAAGATTAAGGAACAAGTAAACTGAAACTTATACCCAGGCTATGTCCACAAACAAAGACTCTGGACTCATCCAAGAAATCTTTGAGAAGTATGAACTTCAATCGGGAAAGAGGAAAACCCCTCTTTTTCAAAAACAAATCATGAAACAGAGACGTGGGTTGTTGCATCAATATCCTACATATGTACGTGGGTTTTTTACTAAGAAGGGAATGCATGTACGCAGGTTGACCCAATACAGAGCGCACACCTCTGTATCTCTTCAAAAAATAAAAGATTAGGTAGTCTTATAGGGAAGGGACAACTGGTATGCACCCTAAAGGTGACCAAAATCCCTTGACAGACTCAAAAAACTTGAAATAAACTTGAAAGGAAAACAAACCAATCAAACAACCCAAAATCCCCTAAAAACCCCTAGAGGCTTCCCCAGTATGGTCACCAGTTATGCCAGCGGGAAAAAAACCCCTTTAACTACACCTAGGTTCAATATGTAGACAGAGAGAATAACCGTCTAAAAGATAATCAATTCTCTATACTACCCCAAACATACCAAAACTAATATAAACAAAGAAAAGAGAGAAGGAATCAGGTAACTATACCTCTAATCCCACATCTGGTGATGATCTCCTTGCGCTTGGGAGTTCCATTGACTACACGTCTCCTCCCAGGGATGAACTGCATCTAGAGATAGGCAAACAAAGAACTGAAAGAATGATATTCCATATATAAGTTAGGGTTAGATGTTATAATTTCAAGTATAAATCAATAAAACTACTCAAGACACCATCATCTGGGATAGGAAAATGTGATTCTTTTATTCATAATTCAAAGATTATAATTTACAATCTGAGTCGGCCACCATTCCGTGAACTTGGTATGGGATCCTCTTTACCATGCTCCAAGTGTACCTTGTATGCAATTCTTCTCTTAACGTTCTGATGGTTTCTCATTTGGGTGATGGGCTATAGAAGGTGGATTAGTTGGGAAACTTCCAATAGCCTGTAAATTTAAACGAATTCCTTGCAACTTTTTATTTTTTGCAACTTTTTCAAGTATATGCGGGATGTAATTTTGCAACATGCATATGTACGCGAGTTGTAGTGGCACATAAATAATATCTACGTGGGAATTAATGGTGTAGGATGCGTACATATTCTAAAAAATGTTTTTTTCATAAGATCTTATCAGCAGTGCTTTGGAAAAAATGAAAGTACGAGGGCCAAGGCCATGTATGCATGAATAGGGAAATTTAGGGCTACAATAGTCTCTACAATGCAATGAGTAGCTATGTAATCCTCTATGTTCATGCAAATCCCAGCTCCCTGATATTTGATGTTGACCACCTCACCCCGACGTGACAATGTTTTCAAGAAGTATATGTGCTCAACTTCAATCCTCAATGGTTTTTCATCAAGGTTGAAGGTCTCAGTATCCGGATCCCAGTAGTTCACTAGTAGCTAAATCAGTCTCACTTGATCCCTCATCCCTTTGAGATCCCAAAACTTGTATATCCCACATCTTTTTAAGGCCATCTGAGCCCCTGGATCTCTCTCCACTGCAACATCCACCTCTTCATGCTCTCTTTCTCTCAACTCTAGCACCATCCTACAAGATTCAAACCATTTTTTGAGTTAGTAGCATTTTAAAACCATATCAACGGACTTGTACGCGAGCTAAATCTTAAATAGTCCCATATAGATCTACTTATACACTATCTATTTTGTAAAGAGTTGCATATAGGTATGTGTATACGTGACCTGATGATCTATAGCCCGCATATACCCTAGTTTCTAAGTTGGGCCTTTAGATGCTCAAAAAGGGAGACATAATTGCAAATTTTAATGCACTAGAAATAAAGAGAGGATCAAGATGAATTACCTGGTCCACATGGTTCTTGATTCCGTCGCTCGTGGATCTCACAATGAACAGTTGAAATTCGGGGAAAATTTGGTCCAAAATGTACTATCTTGGTAAAAAATTCAAATGGTATAGTAAAATTGGTTTTTTTTACTATTTATAGAAAATTTTACCCACTTTACATAGTTTTTGCTAATATTTTGACCTAATGGATTAATATAGCAGTAGATGGAGTTGGTTTTGGTGGTTTTATCTAGGGATCCTTGCATTTTTTAGTGCCATGTCTCTCGTTCGTAACTTTGGCCAGGTATTTTTCAACCGACATATAGGATAGGTCATGAATACGTTGTGCACACTTTCATCATCCTATGATTGAAGCCCATATGCCTTAGGTATGAAACCATTTAGTAGTGACACAGAAACTTATTTCTGCAATTAGAAGTGTCATTATTGAATGGTAGAGACTTACCAAACATGGGTGACCTGGTTAGATCCTCTGCACCATTGGGTGCCCATGCAGAGATTTATGTCCATAGGACCGGGAGTCCCTGATAGTTAATACATGAATTTACAATTGAACTTGATTTCTTACTAATAAGCATTCTGAACTATACCTAGCAAGACTCCCAACAAGTGTGGTTTAATCTCTTTTCTAGCTCTCTCAAAAAGAGAAAAAATTATCGAGTGAACTTGTCTCTTTGACACTCGTAAATTGGATTTGAAAGGATGTCTATTTGACGTAAGTTTACCCCTTTTTCAAACCAAGTATACTAAGATTACGAAAAAGGACATTTTTTGGAGTTAAGTTGTAATTGCATTTCATTCTCTTGCTTGCAATATTGAGTCTATTTTCGGTTGTCTCTTTCGCATTATAATCCTATCACCTCAGCAATTTGCATCATCAACCAAGAATATCCTTGTTTATATACTTTTCAACTTGACACCCTATACCCAAGAGGAAACATTCCCTCGAGTGTCCATCTCGCGCATGCACCTCCTTTCATTGAGCATAGGTATGTTCCACTGTTGGAACTAGTTTCTTACTTGCAACACTTGTTTCCTCCTATGTATCATAGCATTCATTTGACTATGAAAAAACAAAAAAAGAGGGGTGGGAAAAGAATATTATCTTATATTGGTAGCAGTTGTGTCACCTGTGAATACAACAAAAAAAAATTGAGTCGATGTTTCATCAAAATTTTGGGTTTAGCATGACCTTAGGAAGCTAAGATCATTACTTAGAGTTAAGCTCGTTACTTAGAGTCTACTCCCCTGAATAGTTACTCTTCTAGTCACTATGGTGAGTTTTATTGGTGCCTCCTACATCACAAAGTTTCATCATTGAGTCTATGCTACCAGAGTCTTCCATATGTCTCATGATCTTGTTCAAAGGATCTCTATCAACCTATGTCAGGCATTCCTCAGAACTCTTGACTTTGCATGTCGTCCATACTATTACACATTATTTTCGTCATCCCTATGACCATTAATGATGTAAACCTATTTGTTTCCTTTAGAGGGGTCAGTG
>ML789295.1:321486-336852 GCA_009831015.1 Picea engelmannii
CCTTTATTGTGGAATGTGATGCCTCGGGAAATGGAATTGGTGTTGTCCTAATGCAAGAAGGAAGGCCCCTAGCTTTTGAAAGTCGACCACTCAAGGGAAAGGACTTACACAAACCCATTTATGAGAAGGAAATGACGGCAATACTACATGCATTGAAGAAATGGCGTCCTCACCTAATAGGTAGGCACTTCAAGGTCAAAACAGATCCTGATAGTCTTAAATACTTCTTGGAACAAAGACTATCTTCAGAAGAACAACAAAAATGGGTAACCAAGATATTGAGTTATGATTTTGAAATCCTCTATAAAAAGGGGAAGCAAAATGTTGTGGCAGATGCACTCTCAAGAAAGGATGAAGATGTTGAGGCCTTTCTCTGTGTTATCTCAATCATCCAACCCGATAGGATAATAGAAGCAAGGTATGAATGGAAGAATGATGAAAAAGTGTGGACTCTCATTCAAAGGTTGCAGCAGGATTCCAGTGCATCAGATACATTTACATGGAAAAATGATTCACTATGGTACAAATACCGCTTATATTTATGTAAGAACTCCCAACTCAAACAAAAGGTACTATTGGAATTGCACACCTCTCCAGTAGGAGGGCACTCGGCATTTTTGAAAACCTACAATAGAGTCAAGAAGGATTTTTTTGGGATGGCCTTAAAACTAATGTTCAAAGTTTTGTGGCAGAATGTTTGGTTTGCCAACAAAATAAGGTGGAAACAATTAAGACCCCAGGTCTTTTACAACTATTATCCATCCCAAGTCAATGTTGGGAGGAGGTTTCCATGGATTTCATCAGAGGGTTACCAAATTCTGAAGGAAAGAGTGTCATCATGGTGATTATTGATAGACTGACCAAGTACACACACTTTTGTGCACTCTCTCATCCCTTCAAAGTTAGTACAGTTGCCACTGCATTCATGGAGACAGTTCAAAAGCTACATGGTAGCCCAAAGATTATTGTAAGTGACATAGATCCCATCTTCACTGGACATTTTTGGACAGAATTATTTTCTTGTCTGGGTACTCAATTGGCTCATAGCTCATCCTATCATCCTCAATCTGATGGAAAAACCGAGATAGTGAAAAAAAAATTGGAAGGCTACCTTCGTTACTTTGTCTCTGATAAACAAACACAATGGTTCAAATGGTTACCCTTGGAAGAATGGTGGTATAACACTTCCTTTCATACTGCAACAAAAATGACACCATTTATGGAACTTTATGGATACCACCCTCCTTCCATCACTTCTTCTCTAAAATAAAAATCTAAGGTTCAAGCAGTGGAAGATCACATCGAGAATCAACAACAAGTTCTCCAAATCTTAAAGGACAACCTGACCATGGCACATAATCACATGAAACAACAAGAAGATCAACGTAGGGGATTGGGTGTTTTTAAGAATACAACCATACAAACAAATGTCCCTCAAGCAAGACAAGAAGGATAATACATTATCACCAAAGTACTATGGCCCTTATAAGGTGTTGCAAAAGATTGGTACTATGTCATACAAATTGGAGTTGCCTGCATCTTCACGAGTACACCGAGTTTTCCATATTTCATGTTTAAAGAAGGTTATAGGCGACAAGATACCAGTTCAATCTATATTTCCAGAACTTGATGAGGAAGGAAAAATCATATTGGAGCCTGAATCCATCACTGACACGAGAATTTGCCAGCTAAGGAATAGATCCATTTCAGAGTATCTCATTAAATGGAGTAAACTACCGGCTGAAGATTCCACTTGGGAAGATGAGTCTTTTATACAGAAGCATCCAGAGTTACTCAATCATTGTGGACAACACTTGTCTCAAGGGGAGGGGCATGTTAAGCCCTAATATTGGCTCATTACCCCTTAATTGGGGCATATTATATTAGTAATGTTATTTTATTTATGTCAGCTTTAGGCCATTAGTTGTAATTATATCTCATAGTGTCCTATATATACCAAGGAGACATTTTCATTTTGAATCATCTTGTACTTGAACATTTAAGTGGGGTAAAAGGAGGTTTCCCCCTCGAAGAGGCTTATTATCTGAAATTATCTCTTTTTCAAGGCGTTGAGTACTTTTTTTGAGGTTTTTCTATCCTATATTGATATTTGGTTCTTAACAATTTCAATAACATCATCATTTTGTTTATCAATATTTATAACCTTTCCAATCCAGAATGGATAACCATGTGGATCTTAAGTCGCTAAAACTGCAATCATGATACCCTCCTTAATATATTGTATTGAACCCCTGTAAAGGTCTTCCATGTCTTCACGTTTTTCTTGTGACCTTCATGAACCAATATACATTTCTCTTTCATCTGCTTGTGTAAACTCAATAGCACCTTGAGATTCTTGTTGAATTTCAATAATGTTTGTTTCTTCAGATTCATTTGGCATATTTTGTGGCCAAGGAAATGGAGTCTTCAACATTGTATCTTCATTTTTTTAGGTTGAAATTATGTCACTTTGAATATTGAAAAAAGACTCCCACAAAACATAATCAACAACATCAAATTACTCATATGTATCCCTGAAGGAATTTTTTGTTTCTTCCATGCATTCAAAATAATCTAGATCTTTGTTACGCCTCTGTGCATTATGGATTTCAGCAACTAATTGTAAAAATAATAACTATGATGAAAATATTGGACGATATGGAATGAACTTCAAAAATGCTAAACCTAATGAAGGCCCCCATTCTGTAGCAGTTGAATACTTCTTTCCCCATATACATGTTTTCCCATCAATTTTTTTGAAACAAAATTGATGTTGCAAGATAATGTCATTAAACTATTGAATATATTTTTCTTTAGGATGTGATCAACAATTTCTTCTAATATATGAAAGACGGGCTCTAGAAAGTATGCTTTCTTAATACATTCAATTGATGATGGTAGGCTTGGAACATTTTTCCTCTTCAATGTTACTAAAAAACGACTGAACATTTGATCAATATGAGTATGAGTGTTTCCAACAAGAAGAAAACCAACTTTCACCTTTTGAAAGATTCCCATTTCAACAAGCATGCTTAGATATCCAAAAACAATTTGATTTTTATTTTCATGACTAGTGTTGTCAAACTGTAGATAGAGAACTTGAGGAAGATTTCTAGACCAGTGAGTGAGCACATGATGAATTATGGTGATGTTCATATTTGCATCATTATGAATATTTGGAGCAATTAAGTAAACCCTTGGACACATTTTTCCATTGAAAACCATAAAACCAACCAAGTGAAATTGAATGGAATTATCTTCCTGTAAATTTTTGGGTGTATGGAAAATATGTGGTAGAAGAGTTTTCTTCTGGTCCATGCCATCAATTATCATATCTAAATATTTGTTTGGAGCATCATAACAATTCTTATGATGTTTGTACAAATTTTTCCTTTCACTTGATTGTTGATTCTGATGTTCTTGAAGTGATTTGACTACGGAATATGCACATGACATAAAACAAAAATATTGATCATATGTTTTCATAGTTGATAACTACTCAATTTTAAAAAAGGTAACAATAAATACATACCTCTTTCTTCCCCTTTAGATTTATCTCTTCTTGATTTAAGAGTAGAAAATATACTTCAAATCCCCATCCTTAACTTCTTAGGAATACAGACATCGTTGAATTTTTTCTTCCATATTTTTGTAAAATAAGCATATGTAATAAAATTACCATTTCCTTCAACACCTTCAGCATATCCTTTGTACATGTTGTATATTTCCTTCCTTGAGAAATTATCTAGAATATGTATTGCGTATCTATCTAGCATACACTCTCCATGTTTAGAAAAGAATTAATGCATCCATGACAAATTAGTGTTTGTGAGTGGCCTACTCTCTCATCCATGATGTACGTTTGAATAAAATGAAGGATATGTTTCAAAACCTTGTTTGGATTCTAGATAGACAAATATTACCAATTGAGTGATTTTTTCTGAAATCCTTTTTGAAAACTAAAATATTCCCAATGCGATAACCATATCATGTATTGGTGGATATCATGCACCCCATAAAATATGAATTTTTCATCCTCTTATTCATTGAGAAATATGTCTACCTTTTATTCAAGGCATACATGTATTCCATGTTTTTCAAACAATTATTTTGACAGCATTCACTTGAAATCAATTCACTTATGGAAATTGATTTAGTGAGAAATTATTTCCTAGTCCTTGCATAACTAGAATGATTTGTATTGATATAAAAAGGCCTAGTATCGGTCCTATACATAATGTTTCTTTGCATTTCTTAACTATTTCATAATCCTCACTAGAAGTATTTTCCTTATCACCAGAAGGAATATCAAGAAAAACATTGTCAGGAGACTGAACTAGAGAATGACGATCACCTTGATTTGTTGCAGTTGAATTATTGAGAACATGATCTTCATTACTAGGTCCATCATCTTCGTTGACAATCTTGTTCATGAGAGAAATATCAAAATCACTAAAAACATGATTACCATCCTCACCAATGTCATTGGATCTTCCATGAAAATATTCACTTGAAGGAAAATCATCATCACCCATAGGACTCTCAATGCCATTAAGATTCTCGCTTGGAGAAAATTTTCCATCATCGTCATCAGTACCTTGAAAATCCTCATTTGGAGGAAAATCATCATCAACATTGTGTCCACCATTGAAATAATCATCTTCATTGCTTTAAAAATCCCCACTTTATTGAAAATTTTCACCATCCTTCTTAGTGCCTTGAAAATCTTCATCAGTATCTTGAAAATCCTCACTTGGAGGAAAATCAACATCATCAACATTGTTTCCTTTTAATTTATCACTCGAGAAAGAGTTTCCACCAATGGCGTAATCATTTTCACTAATTTGAAAATCCCCACTTGAGAGATATTATTCATCATCCTCACTACTGACTTAAAAATCCTCACTTGGAGGAAAATCTTCATTATCCTCATCGGTACCTTGAAAATCCTCATTCGGGAAATACTGTTTAGCATTTCCATAATCATCATCATTACTTTTAAAATCCCCACTTGGGGGGGATTATTCATCATCCTCATTCATGCCTTGGAAATCCTCACTTGGAGGAAAATCTTCATCAATACCTTCAAAATCCTCACTTGGAGTAAATTCATCATCACCAACATTGTTGTCTTTAAATTCCCCACTCGTGAAAGAGTTTCCACCATTTCCATAAACATCTTCATTTCTTTTAAAATTTCCGCTTGAGGGAAATTCTCCATCATATTCATCAGTGCCTTGGAAATCTTCATTGGTACCTTGAAACTCCCCACTTGGAGGAAAATTTCCATCCCAATCATTTAAACGTTGATCATTGTCTCCACTTTGACCTACATTTTGACTATTTTCATTACTATTAAACTACTGAATAGATTTATCACCATCATATTCCTCCTCTTTATCATCATTTCCTTCAAAGTCCTCTAATTTAGGACTTTCGTAACAAGAAGTGAAGGATGATAAACTTATCATAAATATATTATCACATATTAAGTCGGGAGAATTTTCAATGGAATAAATGTGTGATGAATTTAAAAAGCAAGTTTGTTGAGTTATTTTTATTTATGTTAGGACATGAAGAATATTCTTTTCAGTTTAACATTTCAATGGTCTAATTATTTTGTTATATATATCATTATAACATTATTTTTTTATTTAGTCACAAGGTGTATATGAGAATACAAGAGGAAATGGTCAAGATGTTGAATGAAGAAAGTTGGGATTATGTTAAACTCAATTATCCAGATTCAAGCTCTTCAGCACTATTGAAACATTTTTTTGTTGCATTCAAAAAGGTATGTTGATTTATTACATTCATATTATTCGTTTGTAAGTTAATTTATCTATATTTTAAAATTTATATATATATATAAATATATTTTTGTTTGTGTCATTAAATATGCCAAAGAAGATGCAGTTGGAGTACCTGAAACTTTAAAAAGTTTTATTCAAAAATCCAAGTTTGAAAGAGAAAGAGGGTGACGTGTTCAAAATGTTCAACTTGATGACACCCTTGATCACTACATTTGGAATGGGCTCGACATTGTTCAATATAAAGTGATATTAGGTTATTGTGATCAACTTGCAAATATTGTTCCTAAAAAAGAATACTCCCTAATTATTGTGGATATCCCTCATGGTTATAACATCCAAAACATTGGATATGATACTTAGATTTATATTTACCAAGATTTCAATAAACTGGTTATGGGATTTACGAAATTTACAACATCATCATTTTGGAGATTTAAAGTGTTTCATTCAGACAGAAAACAAGGATTAGTACAATCAAGCTTCAAGGGGAAAGAAAAGTAAAGGATGCAGTTTATTTGGTAAGATATTGAAAGTGTATGTTTAGCAATTAAGATTAGAAAACAATTTTATTAATTCACAAGTTAATTGAATTTGCACTTATTTATGTTACAGGAACAAGCCTAATATTCATATCTCCAATAGAGAATCTTTTAAATGTGATTTTGAGAGTATGCATCTTGCAACCTGGACAAAATATGATTCTTATAATTAAATTCTTGTCAATGAAAAGGATGGAGAGAATTCTAGTAGTATATTGGTATATAGTGATGTAGTTAGAAAGCTAATGTATGAGGAAAAATATTTAAAAGGAGAGATGGTTAACATTTATCAAAAACCAAAAGAATTAATTAATGATCTTATAGATACATTTTCAAATGAAGGAGATTGGGTTTTGAATTTGTTCTTGGGTTCAAGTAAGAATCATGATCTAATATTTATGAAATCATACTTCAAACTTATATTCTTTTTAATTTATGTATTTTTACACTATCTAACTTCATTATTTATTGTGTATTTGGTGATTAGGTACAACATTATTGTGTTTCCTACAGAAAGAAAGGATTTGAATAGTCATTGAAAGTGACCCAATGCAATGCATTTTTATTCAACAAAGAATTAATGTTATTCCATCTCTTCTAGATCAAATGCAAGAAGTTTGTTTGAGGAAAGGATATTTTAGTGAATATAAGGTGGACATTTTTTCAAAGGAACCTCATGTACCATTAGGAGGAATGATTGGAAAGGATCACTTTGGAGAACTTACAGATATAAAAGAGACAATGGAAAAACAAAATGACACAATGGAAGCACAAAGCGACGTCGAAGAAGATGATAATATGTTTGTTGAGAATGATGAATTTGGGATATATGATATTGTTTATTAGTTTTAATATTCCCTTGAAGACGATGCTCAATTTTGCAATTTTTTTATGAGCTATAACTCTAATGTTTTGACTTTCATATTTTAAAATAAGAATAAAGATGCATCTATTGTTATTTTGTGATGAATCTTTTTATTGTATTTTTTTTCATTTTATTTGTATGTGAATCACTATACATTGGAAAATTTTGTCAAATGTTTTCATTTTTTGCTTCAAATGTATAAAAATATCAGAGCAAATGATAATTTGTTATAAAATTTTGACTTTTTTTGTTCAATTATGTCCATAAAAATGCTTTATTTGACATCTTATTTTAAGAAATGTGTACCAAAATGTATAGGTTTTTTATTATATATGAATATAAAACGTGTATTTATTTGCTAAATATTCAAAAATAGTGTTACTTAACTACAAATGTTTTTAATGTATCGAAGTAAAGGTAAACAATGTGTTAAAAATGATGTTTTTCACTATAATTAAAAAGTATGGAGCAATAAATTAATTGAGACAAAATTATATGAAAAATCGTAAATTCAAAAAAGTAAATGGTAACAAATATTTTTAAGATTGAAAGAAGCATGAAAAAATGACTAAAAATACCGTTGAATAAAAAAAAAAAAAAATTGAAAATAGATGAAAAATAAGCATTTAAAAATATAATGTGGAAACATTGTCGATCAAAAAGTTTAAAATATCGAAAAGCCACCTAAAAACAGAGGGGGGTGCTACCGGTAGCACCATTTTTAAAAATAGGGTAAAAAATTGGACACCCCAAAAAACGAGAACTCTGTAGAGTTTTGGTTAAGTGTGTAACTATGTTTGAAATGACCACGATCTACCTAAACTATTCTAGACCATGCAACACTAAGAGATCTGTCATCACCAATATATCTTTTTTTGGTGTTACATTCATTTAGAACAAAAAACATGGATTTATCCTTAACCATATGATAAGATTCTCCAGAATCAATAAGCCACTCATTAGAAGAGGAGGAAGAAGTTGCATTGAAGGAGAAACCAGAATCAAAAGTTGCATGTCTAGAGGAAGAATATCTAGAAGAAGAAGAATAAATATTGATGTTGTGCTTCTCCATTGCTTCTTCTAAGTATTCCATATTTTTAAAACATTTTGACTCCACATGACCATCTTTCCCATAAAAATTGCAATGCTTGTCAGCATTATTACTTTTGGATTATACTCTTTTGTCACCATTAGGATTAGAAGTTGGTTGAGAGGGTTTTAGAATCTTGTTTTTCTTCTTGTTATGGAGAGGATGTTTCTTCTTGGAATTCTTGGGTGTATATTTATACTACACCACTAAGGATTTGTTGGATTTACTGACAATGTTGATCACTCCAAGTTGCACAAGATTATCTTTCTCTATAATCAAAGCATCACAAAAATAATTAAGAGAGAGATTTTTGTAAGCACTCCCTAGAGCTTCTCTGGTGGCATAAAAGGTAGATGCAAACATATACTATGCACTACCAATATTAGAATATATATATATATATATATGTGAAACTATCTTCCTTCAAATCTATTTTGCAGTCTCTACATAAAATTCTAAGTGTTTTGTACTTAGGTAAATAATCTTTAATGCAAGAAAAAACATTGGGACTTAAAGTCGTTAATTTATTTTCTATCTAGTGGGCTCCAATAATATTGTGTTTACCAAACACGGCTTCAATGTTTTCCCAATATTTATCTAGGTCATAAATTCCTTGAAGGTGAAACCTTAAATCATTAGATATGGACATTCTGTTTAGTCCATGTGTTTCAACATTATTACTAGCCCATTTGACTTTATTTTCATTATTAGTTGGTTCTTGTTCTTTTCCCAAGGTAATATGGTACAATCCTTTACTTCTTAATACATCCTCCATATGGGATTTACATGAGAAGCAATTGGTACTCATAAATCTAAATATCGTTGGGAGAAGACATACTAAATATGCAGATAATATGGATTTAATAGCTGAAACTAATGGTTTGGATGGAAAGCTCTTGAAAAAATAGGTTGTTTAAAAAACAGTGATCTAGATTATATTGAGAATGACATGAAGGCATAGGTATAAGAAGAAAACACACAAAAATATTGCAAGAAACACAGTAATACAATTAAACTCAAATTATATTAATGACTATCAAGAATTAAAAATATTGTAAAATGCAAAGCACACAAGCTAGCTAAAAAGGTGGTAGCTTATCCCTGAAGAGAGAGATGTATCATCTATTCTCATTTGCAATGATATAATTAAAACAAAGTCAAAAATTCCCTTTAACATAAATAATAAATGAGAAAAATCTAAACATTTAAAACCCTAACCCCAAAAGATGAAACACCAAAAGGTTTGTGGGCCTCGTTGTGGTTAGTTGATACATGAACTTTCTGAGGGTGTAATGTTTACATCGGATATCCTATTGGGGAATTCAGTATCCCATTGGAAAGGTCTATATGACAATTATACATCCCTCACAACCTAAAATATACTCTTAAGTACATGTCAAGCACTACCGTGCCAAAAAAATGTTGTTTAGGGCCTCAAAATGGCCGTGGAAGTTTGGGACCCAAAAAACTATAGAAAAAATTCCAAAATGTGGAACTATTATGGATTAGTGGACCAAGTGGGTGGCCACAAATATCCACCTGGATCATTCCTCCCCCCTTAGGAATCAATGGTCTCCATTGTGTCAAGTTCCCCCATTAGATTGGGAAACTTTGGTTGAATCTCACTCCTGATGAGACGCATTCCTTGGTGAAGAAGTCCCTCTGCATTGAATACCCAATAGAGTTGGATGTTTTGTTATAGGGATTGGGTTTTTTAGAGGAAAAATGATTTGCCACATCCAAAGTGTCTAAGATAGGTGGAAATTATTTTCAAAGTAGTTCCACATTAAATGCGAGGTGCAAGTCAAGGAAAATGGGAATACTTAATTCAAAATCATTCTCACCCATATCCTTGGTCATGGTGTAAGGCCTATATTGGAGTGAGCAGAGATTCTAATGGGGTCTTATGTGGTGCTCTTTCTACAAATGAAACCATACCTTATCTCCTACCTAAAAATTGTGTGGTACCCAATGTTGATCATGATACTTCTTGTACTTGACATTGTCTTTCCACAAAATATCATGAAATTGTTTCATGATGTGTTGGATTCGTTAAACAAAATTATTTTCTAGATCAACCTCATCCTGAGCATGGGAGGACTCTTCCTATGAAACTACAATGGGTATAGATACATCAATGGGGGCCAATATATGGAACCCAAATCACATATGAAAAGGGTTGTTCACAATAGAGATTTGGAGGGCTCTCTTGTAACTAAGTTGAACATAAGTAAGAATCGCATCCCATGTGTATGGATGTTTGGAATTGTACATATTCAAGATATGAAAAATAATCATGTTGAATACCTTTGTTTTTCCATGAGTTTGTGGGTGTGAGGAAGTCAATTTGATCATATTGGTGTCCATAATCGACCATAGGTTGGACCAGAAAGTACTCAAGAACCTAATATATCTCTTTGATAATGGTTTGTGGGATCCTGAAACGAACCCAAAAACCTTCAAAGAAGAGCTTGTCGGTAGCTTCAGCTATGAAACTCTTCTTCCAGTGTGCCAAAATTTCCACCTCAGAGTATCGATCAATGACCATGAGGACACAATTATTACCAAAATGTTTTGAAGGTAGATTGAACATGTAATCCATTCAAATGGATTCCCAAGGCCTATAAAGAGTAGGAAGAGGGGTGTATAGACCCTATTTCTTGAAGGAAGGTTTGGAAACACTGTAGGTAGTGTAGGATCTAATATACTTGTGGAAATCATGTTGAATATTCAAAATATATAAATGTTTTTGTATTGATTCCACTATGTTTTCCACGCTAAAGTATCCAACTTCTCGAATGTAATGAGCTTCCCAAATAATCTTTGCACACTCGCTTGAATTAAAAAAGATATGGCCTAGATTACATAGTAGTCCATCCTAGAGATGAATGTCTAGAATTGATTTTTTTTTGCTCAATGTTTGATAGGTAGAAACAATGTAAGATTCATTATTGTATAATTCTAGCCACTTGGAGGTCACATGCCCACAAGAGTTAATAATTTCGGTTGGCACCACAACTAGGAGTTGAATGAGGTAGTATGGAACATGGTTGGTGCTACCCTTATTTTACTTTATGTTCAAGTGGAATTTTTGTAGGTACTTAGACCACTTGTGATGCAGTACATTCTATAACTTTCCTTGTGTCTATATGAATTGTAGAGGTTTTTGATTAGTGTGGATGATTTTTTTCTTTCCCAGAATGTAATTCTTCGACTATCGACATGCTTCCACAATGGAGTACATATCTTTGTCATAGATGGTGTATCTGCAAACAAAATCAGATAGTGTTCCACTATGGTAGGTCAGAAGATGCCCATTATGAGTGAATATTCCACTGATAGCATAATTTGAAGCATCTATCTCAATATCAAATGGTTATTGCAGGTATGTAAGAGTAAGGATTGGAGTTGAGCAGAGGTGGAATTTAAAATACTTGAATGATTTATGTTGTGACACAACTGAAACAATATTTTCCTTGGCTCCACCCTTGGTCAATTGGATTAAGGCCCAAGCGATATGACAGAACCCCAACACAAACATGTGGTAGAAGTTGGTGAGGCCCAAGAAAACATGGAGCTCAGTTGGTGACATTGAGGCTGGTCAATCACAGATGACTTGGATCTTAGTTGGATCCATATACACACCCACTAATATGGATTATATTGAGAATGACATGAAGATAGAGATATAAAAAGGAAACACACATATATATTGAAATAAACATAATAATATAGTTAAACTCAAATTCTATTAATGAATGTCTAGAATACAAACATTCTAAAATGAAAATCACACTAGCTAGCTAGAATAGTGGTAGCTAATCCCTGAAGAGAGAGATGTGTTAACTATGCTCATTCACAAGAAGTCAATTACAAAGAGGTAGAAAATATATTTTAACATAAATACTCAATGATAAAACACTAAACAACCAAAACCATAATATTGAAAGATGAAACACCAAAAGTTTTGTGGGCCCCAATGTGGTTAGTTGATACGTCAACTTCCCGGGGGAATAATTTTTTCATACAATATTCATTTGATTTTGTTAGTATCATGTCGGAAAGGTCTAGCCAAGAAGTAGAAATTATGAACTTCCTAGCATATGTATTTAGCTACATGTGAGGCATTGTCGCGGCAAAAAAAGTCGTTTAGGGCCTCAAAATGGCCCTAGAAGTTTGGGACTAAAAAAACTATAGAAAAACTACCAAGATGTGGAACCATTCTAAATTAATGGAACATGTGGGTGGCCAAAAGTGTCCACCTAGATGAAAAAAACACTGAAAACCGACTTCAAATGTGAAAATTATGCCCTTTTGAAAAAAAACGTAAGTGGTAACCAAAGATCCATATGGCAAGTTGAAGTTGGTCCACATGGTGATTCCCCTCCTTCACTAACTTTCTTATTGCCCCACTTTACAAATAATTTTCTTATAAAAAAAATACATAAAATGTTTCATACACTTATTCATATTGAATCATGGTTTATGAAATACCATCAGAGTCTACATTTTCTTTATATGAATGATTGTTTGAAGATGTAGATTATCCATACTCTTTGCTATTGTCGATCAATGCACCATCTAAGTCTACATGCATGCCCAACATTTCATATGTCAAATTGTTTTTATATCTAAGACTAGATTCAACAGACTCACATCTTGCATTTATTTCTTGTGGTAACAACCCCTTGATAATGTTTGTTTTCTTGGAGCGAAAAGTTCCTCTCTTTTTCAAATTGAAGTCATAAATAAGTATGTCAACATCATCTAATTTTAAGTGGTCAGTGCGATGACGAGTTTTATTTTTTCCCTTTCTTTTTCTCTTTCTATTAACATGTTTCTCAACCACCATATTTGGTGTGTGCACAACATTGAATGGATTCATACTTGTTGCATAGAAATGCACTTAAATTGCAATAACGTCATCATTTTATTTCTCACTCTTTATAACCTTTCAAAACTAGAATGGATAACCATGTGGATCTTCAGTCGCTAAAACTGCAATCATGCTACCCTCCTTAATATCTTGTATTGAACCCCTATAAAGGTCTTCCATGGCTTCACGTTGTGCATGTGACCTTCGCAAACAAATATACATTTCTCTTTTATCTACTTGTGTAAACTCAATAGCACCTTGAGATTGTTGTTGAACTTCAACAATGTTTGTTTCTTCAGATTTATTTGGCATATTTTGTGGCCAATGAAATGGAGTCTTCAACATTGTATCTTCATTTTTTGAGGTTGAAATTATGTCAGTTTGACTATTGAAAAAAGACTACCACAAAACGAAATCAACAACATCAAAGTACTCATATGTATTCTTAATGGAATTTTTTCTTTCTTCCATGCATTTAGAATAATCTAGATCTTTTTTATGCCTCTGTGCATTATGGATTTCAGTAAATGATTGTAAAAATAATAACTTTGATGAAAATATTGGATGATCTGGAATGAACTTCAAAAATGCTAAACCTGATGAAGGCCCTCATTCTGTAGTAGTTGAATACTTCTTTCCCCATATACATTTTTTCCCATCAATTTGTTTCAAACAAAATTGATGTTGTAAGATAATGTCATTAAGTTGTTCAATACATTTTTCTTCACGATGCGATCCTTGAATAAATCTTTGCATGTCAAAAGTTTCTTCTAATATATGAAAAACACGCTTTAGAATGTATGCTTTCTTAATACATTCAATCGATGATGGTAGGCTTCCAACATTTTTCCTCTTCAATGTTACTGAAAAATGATTGAACATTTGATCAATATGATTATGAGTGTTTCCAACAAGAATAAAACCAACTTTCACCTTCTGAAATATTCCCATTTCAACAAGCATGCTTAGATATCCAAAAATAATTTGATTTTTATTTTCATGACTAGTGTTTTCAAACTGTAGATAGAAAACTTGAGGAAAATTTCCAGACCAATGAGTGAGCACATGATGAATTATGGTGATTGATCAGGGGATCAAATTTTGCTCAAAAATTCAAAGTGCTCGGAATTGCTTCAAATCAGACAAGAGCGTAGGCCTCATCATTATGAACCCAACGCAACTCGTTTGCGTTCAAACGGACGTCAGGGGCGAGAGATATCGCGTTCTGTTCAAAATGACAAACATGAAAAAAAAAAAAAGGATGCTGATTGTACAGTCTGTATAGTCCGTACGGACGCTGACGTGGTAGGCCGTACGACACGTGGTAGACCGTACAACACGTGGCAGGAAATTATTGGGACAATTGGCATGTGACATGGTTTTTTGGCAGTGAATAGGATGGCGACATGTGTCCCAATCCATGGCCACCATGTGTCACCTGTTTATTGGATTAAAATCTTTGCACTTGGAACTAGTCGACCCCGTGACCTCCGGGCAGGGTAAATCTTGTTGGAAAATGTTTACCAAGAAGTGTATGCTTGTCATTGATGGCAAGCTCAGGAGGAACAACGTTGAAGAAAACGCGCGCAGCAAAGGCAAAGCTCAAGATACAGGAGTTCGCAGAGGAGAAGGAAGACAGAGATCCACAGCCATTGGATCTCATTCAGAAAACCCGTCCGCCGTCAGATCGGACAGGAGCTGTATGAGGTTTATCATCGGGAAAGCCAAGGTGAAATCCTGACATAATCAGGACCGTCTATTTGGAAGGACGTGTGGCAGCAATCGGGCGCCACCGGGAGAAGCTTGATAGGAGGACAGGTCTCAGCCGTCAGATCCGAGTGCAGGGACCCGACCACTGTTGGATCAATGAGAACCTACAAGGTCTTTAAAGGGAGTGAAGGTTTAGCTACGGTCATGAGGATAATGGTCATATGGACCAGGAGCGTAGTCATCGGAGTTTCGAGGATCGCGAGTTGGATATGTCAAAGTTCCTTGACAACGAAAACCCTGAAATCGCGATATGATCTCAACCGTTAAATCAAGAACTAGATCTGGTCCGTTGATTTCCTTCATCGGAGAATCGGGGATCACGATTTCAATATGCAAAGAACACTTGACAATGAAAACCCCGAAATCGCGATATGCGATTTCATGAGTTAATCACAGTCGTTGGATAATAAGTG
>ML789295.1:353590-367283 GCA_009831015.1 Picea engelmannii
TCGTGTTCTTGAAAGGAACTAATCCACCAATAGTTTCCTTTCAAATACCCGCTCCTATTTCCTTCAAGTGCACTTTCATTTCTATTCTCCATCTAGAAAAAAATTCCTCATCAAGCATTGGAACTTCATCATCCATTTGTGTGTCCATGGATCTCCTCCAAAATTGTTAAGACTTATAGTCAAGGCCCGCTCTGATACCAATTGTTGGACACGCTGACCACACTTAGAGGGGGGGTGAATGAGTTTGGGGCTCTTTCTCAAACTTCCCTACACAAAACTCCTTAGTTAGCAATCACCATTTACTCATTACCTATTACATTCATTTAATAATAATAATAATAATATATTTTTACAGTCATGACTAAGCCAGAAACCAAATTTGTGTATGAGACCCCCTTGTTTGTGGGACAAGGGACCCCCCTCCGCCCAACGATTTGACTGGTAAAGTCTACAAAGGTATGCATACCCTACCCCCCTATGGATTTGAACTTGTGACCTCTTAGGAAGAAACAAATGTTCTTAACCATCCCACTCAGGTTGTATATATCATTATAACCAGCTAAATGTGAACATACATCAACAACATATACCAACAACATATATCATCAATAATTCATCACCACAAGGAACACAAAGAAAACAATATGTATGTACAATTTTATTTTTATTACAGACTACAATCCTTGGGTTATCAGCAACAACTGAATAGAGTTACAACTCCATAAGAGAACCAACTCTATAATGCAATACTCAACTTACATAACTCAACACCAGGTGAGAAGAGGGATAAATCTTCAACAAATACAAATCTGTCAATAGGTAAGTGACCTATCAGTAGTGCAGCATGCATATGTACGCTCCCTACTAGTAGTACAAGTCGCGTATGTACAGAACCTGTCTGTACTACATCATGCGTGTGACTTCTGAACAACTAGGGTTTTCTCTTCATGGAAAAACTCAGATCTTATGCAACCCTCAGTCACATTCACTTATTTATATCACTTTCCAATCTGAACCATAACCAATCTCAACACATCTATTCTCTCCAACAACTTACTCATTCTCCTCAACCATACAATATGAATGCTACTCAAACATAAGTAACCAATATAATATGACAATCATATCAGTACTGAAACATAAGAGTGTTTCTCACTCCATCAACCAACACAAACCAAATCACAACAACCATTACCAAGAATGCTTCAATCATTCAGCATACAATATGCAAGAGTATCCATCAAGACAACTATGTAACCATACCAGAGTTTCTATGAAAGATCTAAGCCCTTAGAATGAAGATCTTGACTTTCTTCAGACTTCAAGAACCTGGCATTAGCTCACACTCAAGTCTTCATGACTTCATCTATTGTATGCTATCTATTATCCTTCATCTATTATATGCACTCTATCTTCCTTCATCTATTGTATGCTCTATGTCCTCCTTCAATCTTCATGATGAATCTTTTTATTGTTTTTTATTTTATTTTATTTGTATGTTGTTGGTGCAATTATTTGCATAATATATTACCAAACATAAATTATCAACAGGGATTCGTAATCAGTATATTTGATGCACTATATGTGTCTATAACAGATAGGTTCCTATGTCTGATGAGTATAGTTCAATCAAGAAAACCATATAAAAACCAATACTTTGTTTTCACACTTCAAAGATAAGACTCTTCACACAATTCATAAATTAGAAATAAAAACTTTCAATCATGCACTCAAAAGATTTTGTTCAGATAATGCCTTACCCATTTACAAGCTCATGAAGTGGAAATATGGAATTTGAATTATTTGTCTGTAGCTGCTACTCTTAACAAAAACTAGCAATTAAATCTGGGCACACTTCAACAATACAACTCCAAACTTAGAAGAGAAAATTGATAAAAAAACTTCTCAAGCAAACAATGAATTAAAAGGTTCTTTCTTAGGTGACAAATCTGTTCATTAGAGGTTCATGAAATGAAGAGATGAGCTTAGATCTTGCCTCCTGTAGAAACTAATTTCAACAGTAAACTATAATCAATTTCCGCACACAATATTCAAAAGGAAATCACTCATAATTTAATCACTTCTGGAAGAAACTATTTGTCCCTACACAGGAAACACTAGGTGTATTAAGATTCTCCATTTAATAGTCCATGTAGGGTGAATGATGGGATATTAACTATTCATGTATTAACACACTTAAAATTTCAAAATAAATTATGAAAATCGTTATAAATAACACAGTTTCAAGAATGCAAAATTTTATAAATCTCTACAACTATCTCAACACAAATTACTGTTTATGAAACTAAGTAAAATTACTAAATATCTAATGCACCATAATTGTAAAACTTACACTAATACAATCCCATTCACAATTTACTCAAAATATCTAACAATTATACATATCCAACACAATAGGTACACTTTATGAATTTATATTTTAACTCAAACAAGAAATCAAAATAAGAGGTACAGGAAACACACAAATGAGTATCGGAATAAAACAAACATGTACAGGAATAAAAAGATGAGCTATATTTTACATTAATCTTACCATATCAGAACGGTGGGCCCTTCCCAATTCCAACATGGAAGCTCTAAGAGGATAACAGACTAAAGCGTTCTAATCATACCTAGAAATTGGATAACAGATCGTTTGTATTTCTTCAAATGGTAAATTGAATCAACAACTCATCATCTCGTACATCAAAAGAATATGGATCATTTGGTTCTTACGACTTGCTTCATTGCATCCATCATTCATGTGCTCTATTACCTATACAACCTCCCTTATAAAGAAGGTAAATCGTTACTATCAAGAGTTAAGGATAATTATGAAACAGTTTTAAAATATTATAATTGGAAATACATATCAAATCTTTAGGAATGGACTTCATCCTCATGACACAAAGTGCATGAGTGATGAAGTCTATCGTGATCTCAAAACCATTTTGGAGAATTCGATCCAACTGATTTCTTGGAAACAACAAACTCGTCCAACAAACGATTTATGGAAATAGCAATTGGTACCAAAATACACACACTCATTTGGTACCGGAATAGCATAGTCGCACTGGTACTGGAATAGGCTCAGTTGTTTGGTACCGGAATAGCACAGTCACACTGGTACCAGAATAGCACAGGCTGGTACCGGAATAGCACAGGGCAGTACCAGATCAATATTATGTAGTTTTGTTGGTACCATATCAATGTTATGCAGTTTTGTTGGTACCATATCAATGCTTATTAAGATCAAATGATTAGGATCATGCAAAATCAACCATTTTAATCGGATTAACTCAAGAAAATTAAATAAAATATGCCTTAATCATACGTTACCTCTCTATGCACATGAACATGGTCATTAAGTGTATTTTTGAAGGAAACAATCAATTATATATACATAGCATAGGTAAAATAGGATTTGATAGGGGGTAATAGAGGGTATTAGAAGTGTCAAAATGGGGACTCAACATTCCCCCATCCTTAAGTCATTTCATGTCCTCATGCAACAATGATTTTCAAAATTTCACAATTGATTATACTCCTCACTCGATCAAGCATTCCCTAAAGTTTCATCCTTCTTCAGCTCCTAAGTTCCTATTAAACAATATAAAATTCTTGGCTTATGCTTCACATTCTTACTCATGGAAAATTAGTTATGGTGACAAAGTGGAGTCATCAGTAATAGATTAGATATGTTAGTGATTTGACATTAAGTCTTATCCAATCTATTTTCGATCAATGTTAGGAGAAAGGGTTGGTTGTGACTCTAATATGATTATAGGATAGTGGCCAAGAGTTTTCATAATGACTTTGACAAATAGGCCCCCCTGGCTAGATTACCTTTAAAACAAAAGTGATATAAGCATAGTTTAGATATCATTTGAAGAGAGGAACACATAAAGGAATACATCCCAAGATGATTAATTTTTTTTTATCCAAGTTTTTAGAGATGAAGCTCTTCTTTCTTAGGTAAGGTGAATTACATATACTGAGGGTCCCACTTCTCATGCAAACCTATTTATTTTAAGAGATAGAACTCTAAAGTGGATACTTGAAGGTTCTTAATAACATCATCCAAGAGATATAAAGGTCATCTCCTAGCCTTGATTTGATAGTGATTGCTTCATAATGAGACCCAAGGGTTTTTGTTTAGTTTTAAGTGTGCCACTTTATGTTTTTCAACTCCCTTTACTTGGCATAGCCCCGCTACCAGCAGGCCTGTTCAGTACCCCGACGGGTTTACCTTAGTACCATACAAGCATGGTCCCGCTGCTAGAAGGCATGTTCAGTACCCCGGCGGGTTTACTTGTACTTCATGATACTTCATTTTTATTATATTACTCAAAAGATTTAGAATAATGTATATTATTCATTGACAATTTTAGAGTATAAGGAAGGCAGGTGGTATGAGAGTGTTTTAGATTTATTAGGCACATAATTAATTGTTTTCAATTATCCCAAGGGTGACATCATCCACATTCAACTTAAATCTTAGCTATTCAATGTATAATGGAACATCTCGGATAATGACTAAGAGGTCTCTCTAGTTAATCCTATTAGGGTTCTCATGAAAGTTCATTGCGGTTTTGCAAGGGAGGTGCACCACATGAGGTTTTCATCAATATCTATCAAGAGAAACTTGTAAAGGTAAACTTGGATAAGAACTTGTTGAATCATCTAGGTTAGTAATTAGAAATCACTTCTTCAAAATAATCAGGTAATAAGACAAGTGCACCCATTATCATATAGAGATGAAATGTGAAAATATATTCTTAAAGGGAGAGCAAGGATGATTCATTTAGGGTTGAGTGTAGAAATGTAGGAGGAATATGCACATGAGAGTAAAAATAATTCAACACAAGACTTAAATGATCCTTGATAGAAAGAACATGAATGGATTAGCCCATACCTCCAATTACCTAAAGTGAAAACAATGTTAAGCACATGACAAAGATCATATCACTTTGGCATCAGTACCAGATAAGTAATGGAGTAGGTTTATGCAGTACCAGAACAGATAGTATTGGAACAAAGTGACATGATGGATGCTTTTTGCTCATTCATGGCGACAACCACTTCACAAAGGGATTCAATGATAATATACGAGGAGATGTATACGAGGGCATGCAAAATTTCATGGTAGGGAGCGTGCAATAATTGAGAGTAACCATATGTTTACTGCATAATTAGTCTAATTCCTTAGTAAAACAAAAAAATGTTGAGTTTATACGTCCTATTGCTTGAAGAATTTAAATCGAGCAGCAAAACTTGAATATATGATTAGAGCTACCAGCACCTTCTTACCAGTATTAGATCACCTGAGTACCGGATGGACGTAGGGTTGTGCTTCAGTACTGGAATAGTGTAAAGTTGTGGTTCAATACCATAATAGTACAGACCTCCTCCTTTGGTATCAAATGAGCACACAGGTGACCATCAGTATCAGATGAGCACAGGAATGTTGTTCAGTACCGGATGAACGCATACTTTCTCCTTTGGTACCAGATGAACGCAGAGGAAAACATTGTTTACAGTACCGGATGAATACAATTCTGCAGTACCATAATAGAATGGTACCATAATTTTGGAAATGACTATCAAATCCCAGCATTGAACATGTTGATTTGGCCTCGCCGACGGAAGTTGCAAAATAATATGAAGGTTTCAGCAATCGCTCCCCCATGCCTAAGGTTTTGCATGGCCTCATGAAAACAATGTGAGATGCTAAAAAATGGGATGCTTAGAGAGTTGTGAACACCTACTAAAAACAAACCAATAGAACTAATTAAAACTAGATTTTTATTCATGCTTAAAAACAAAAAATTTAGGGAAAATGTCAAAAGTTGAATTATTAGCTATGAATAAAATAGTTTGGACTTAACATTCAGTTTCAATTGCTATTAAAATATCACTTAATCGATCATCCTTGTGAAATAGAGGTCTTAAAATATATAGGTAAATATAAAGCATGAATGCATCGTTTTTAACAAATTTAAGGAAAAAGAAGAATTTTGAAGAAATAGGTCATGAAGCACTCCCTTAAGTGTTATCTTCCATTGAAAAGGATGCCTTCTCCGCTTTTGAAACCCTTCCATTATTATGCATTCATTCGGAAGATGAAGAGATTCCCTTCTCATAAGATTCCAAACAAAATCATCATAACTTTTAAAAAGAAATCTACTATAGGAACAAAAGATCTTAAATTGGTTGCTTTATTAGCCTTTGAAATTCCCATTTATGAAAAGTATGAAAGACAGGTTGCATTGAACTTATGTGCAACATTTATTTATTTATTTACCTATCCTACTCTATTTGAACAAAAGAAAATTTCCTTCAAGTATAGGAATACTTCCAGTGAAGCTATGTGCGTAACAAGGTTAGAAATATATCCATACTCAAGTTTAAAAGATAAATTTTAATGCATACCGGAGTATGAAGGACCAGCTACTTTGATGATGATATCAAGTAATAAATAAAAGAGTGGTTTGACCTAATACCCAATTGAAAC
Organism: Picea engelmannii; assembly: GCA_009831015.1. Taxonomy (NCBI): domain Eukaryota; kingdom Viridiplantae; phylum Streptophyta; class Pinopsida; order Pinales; family Pinaceae; genus Picea; species Picea engelmannii. The sequence continues at coordinate 360,105 of ML789295.1, forward strand.
CATATTTCAATAGGATCACTATATTCTTGTTTCTCTTCTTTGTTTAGGTCACACTGAATGTCCTCCTCTACCATGTTATGCATATTATCCTCTTCAAGATGACTGGTCTTTGGAGTACATACAAGATCTGTTGAGAGGCATGCTAAGGACTCCTCAATATCAGGTTCCATTGGTTTCTCTCCATTTAATTCTATAAATTGACAAGAAGAATCTGACGAGACTTCCAAATCTTCTTGTGGAGAGACAACTAGATTCTTGACTGCTGTGAAGATATGCTCTTCCTAAGAGGCGGATATCCCAACTACTGCCAGAATGCGAGAAATTTCTTGGAGGAACATTATTCAAGCTCTTGATCATCCTTGAATTACTCTAGCTGGTTGGTGATACCTGTTTCACAACACAGATTAGTACTCGGGGAGTTCTTACAACACCCCAAACATGATTTATCATCAAAGATCTAAATTTTAAAACTATTTGTAAAAAAAAAAACACACCAACCTTGAACTCCTTGCGTTACTGGGACCCTGTTGTCACCAAGTTATTGGTTCACGCGAGTTATCTCATCATAAATAAAACTAAATTTGCATAAATAAAAACACACTTGCATCAAAAGAAGAGAGGACAATCTAACTTTGGAGAAACCCCACCAAAGTGGATGCGTGGGACCTTCCCGCACGTCTTACCATATTCTCTCCTCCCTTAGGTCATCCATAAAACCAATCCAAAACAATTAAAGCAATCTGATTCAAATACTACCTATTACCGTTTACAACTCTCTGGCAACGATGCCAAAATGTTGGTGCAATTATTTCCATAATATATTACCAAACATAAATTATCAACCAGGATTCGTAATCAGTAGAGTTGATGCACTATATGTGGCTATAACAGATAGGTTCCTATGTCTGATGAGTATAGTACAATCAAGAAAACCATATAAAAATCAATACTCTGTTTTCACACTTCAAAGATAACACTCTTCACACAATTCATAAATTTGAAAGCAAAACTTGCAATCATGCACTCAAAAGATTTTGTTCAGATAATGCCTTGCCCATTTACAATCTCATGAAGTGGAAATATGGACTTTGAGTTATTTATCTGTAGTTGCTACTCTTAACAACAACTAGCAATCAAATCTGGGCACACTTCAACAATACAACTCCAAACTTAGAAGTGAAAACTGATAACAAAACTTCTCAAGCAAACAATGAATTAAAAGGTTCTTTCTTAGGTGAAAAATATGTTCATTAGAGGTTCATGAAATGAAGATATGAACTTATATATTGCCTCCTGTAGCAACTAATTTCAACAGTAAACTGTAATCAATTTCTACACACAATATTCAAAAGGAAATCATTCATAATTTAATCAATTCTGGAATAAACTATTTGTCCCTGCACAGGAAACACTAGGTTTATTAAGATTCTCCATTTAATAGTCCATGTAGGGTAAATCATTGGATCTTAACTATTATTTTATTAACACACTTAAAATTTCAAAATAAATTATGAAAATCGCTATAAATAACACAGTTTCATGAATGCAAAATTTTATAAATCTCTACAACTATCTCAACACAAATTATTGTTTATGAAACTAAGTAAAATTATTAAAGATCTGATGCACCATACTTGTAAAACTTACACTAATACAATCCCATTCACAATTTACTCAAAATATCTAACAATTATACATATCCAACACAATAGGTACACTTTATGAATTCATATTTTAACTCAAACAAGAAATCAAAATAAGAGGTACAGGAAACACACAAATGAGTACCAGAATAAAACAAACATGTACAGGAATACAAAGTTGAGCTATATCTTACATTAAGCTTACCATATCAGAACGGTGGACCCTTCCCGATTCCAAGATGGAAGCTCTAAGAAGATAACAGACTAAAGCATTCTAATCATACCCAGAAATTGGATAATAGATCGTTTGTATTTCTTCAAATGGTAAATCGAATCAACAACTCATCATCTCATGCATCAAAATAATATGCATCATATGGTTATTACGACTTGCTTCATTACATTCATCATTCATGTGCTCTATCACCTATACAGCCTCCCTTTAAAGAAGGTAAGTCGTCACTATCAAGAGCTAACGATAATTATGAAAGTTTTAAAATATTACAATTGGAAATACATATTGAATCTTTAGGAATGGAATTCATCCTCATGAAACGAAGTGAATGAATGATGAATTATATCATGATCTCAAAACCAATTTAGAGAATTCGATCCAACTGATTTCTTGGAAACAACAAACTCGTCCACCAAACGATTTCTGGAAATAGCAATTGGTATCGGAATACACACAGTCATTTGGTATCGGAATACACACAGTCGTTTGGTACTGGAATAACACAGTCTCACTGGAACCGGAATAGGCACAGTTGTTTGGTACCGGAATATCATAGTCACACTAGTACCGGAATAGCACAGGCTGGTACCGGAATAGCACAGGGCAATACCGGATCAATGTTATGTGGTTTTGTTGGTACCATATCAATTCTTATTAAGATCAAATGATTAGGATCATGCAAAATCAACCATTTTAATCGAATTAACTCAAGAAAATTAAACACAATATGCCTTAATCATACATTACCTCTCTATGCACATGAACAGGGTCATTAAGTGTATTTGTGGAGGAAACAATCAATTATATATACATAGAATAGGTGAAATAGGCTTCGATAGGGGGTAATAGATGGTATTAAAGTGTCAAAATGGGGACTCAACATATGTGAATCACTATACATAGGAAAATTTTATTAAATGTTGTCATTTTTTACTTCAAATGTATAAAAATATGAAAGCTAATGATAATTTGTTATAAAATTTTGACTTTTTTTGTTCAATTATGTCCATAAAAATGCTTTATTTGACATGTTATTTTAAGAAATATGTACCAAAATGTATAGGTTTTTTATTATATATGAATATAAAATGTGTATTTATTTTCTAAATATTCAAAAAATGTGTTATTTAACTACAAATGTTTTTTATGTGTTGAAGAAAAGGTAAAAATGTGTTAAAAATGATGTTTTTCATTATAATTAAAATGTATGGAACAATAAATTAATTAAGGAGACAAAATCGTATGAAAAATCATAACTTCCAAAAAGGAAATGGCAAAAAATATTTTTAAGATTGAAAGAAGCATGAAAAAATGACTAAAAATACCATTGAATAAAAAAAAATTAGAAAAAAATGAAAATAGATGAAAAATAAGCATTTAAAAAGAAATGTGGAAACATTGTGGATCGAAAAATTTAAAATATAAAAAAACCACCTAAAAATGGAGGGCGTTCTACCGGTAGCACCATTTTTAAAAATGGGGTAAAAAATTGGACACCCTAAAAAATGAGAACTCTGTTGAGTTCTGGTTAAGTTGCTAACTATGTTTGAAATGAACACGATCTACCTAAACTATTCTGGACTATGCAACACTAAGAGATCTATCATCACCAATAAATGTTCTTTTGGTGTTACATTCATTTAGAACAGAAAACATGGATTTATCCTTAACAATATGATAAGATGCTCCAGAATCAATAAGACACTCAATAGAAGAGGAGGAAGAAGTTGCATTGAAGGAGAAACTAGAAGCAAAAGTTGCATGTCTAGCAGAAGAATATGTAGAAGAACAAGATTAAATATTGATGTTGTGCTTCTCCATTTCTTCTTCTAAGTATTCCATATTTTTAAAACATTTCGACTCCACATGACCATCTTTCTCATAAAACTTACAATGTTTTTCAATCTTCTCACTTTTGGATTATTCTCTTGTGTCACCATTAGGATTAGAAGCTGGCTAAGAGGATTTTAGACTCTTTTTTTTCTTATTTTTATTTTTAGGATGTTGCATCTTGGAATTATTGGGTGTATCTTTATACTACGCCACTAAGGATTTGTTTGATTTACCGACAGTGTTTATCACTCCAAGTTGCACAAGATTATCTTTCTATATAATCAAAGCATCACAAAAATAATTAAGAGAGAGATTTTTGTAAGCACTCCCAAGAGCTTCTCTGGTGGCATAAAAGGTAGATGAAAACATAGAATATGCACTACCAAGATTAGAATATATATATGCATCCATCGTCCTTCAAATCTATTTTGCAGTCTATACATAAAATTCTAAGTGTTTTGTACTTAGATAAATAATATTTAATACAAGAACAATCATTGGGACTTAAAGTCGTTAAATAATTTTCTATCTGGTGGGGTCAAATAATATTGTGTTTACCAAACGAGACTTCAATATTTTCCCAATATTTATCTGGGTCATAAATTCCTTCAAGGTGAAATCTTAAATCATTAGATATGGACACTTTGATTAGTCCACGTGTTTCGACATTATTACTAGCCCATTTGACTTTATTTTCATTATCAGTGGTATTTTGTTCTTTTCCCAAGGTAATATGGTACAATCCTTTACTTCTTAATACATCCTCCATATGGGATTTACATGAGAAGTAGTTGGTACTCATAAATCCAAATATCACTGGGAGAAGACATACTAAATATGCAGATAATATGGATTTAATCGATGAAACTAATGGTTTGGATGGAAAGCTCTTGAAAAATTAGGTTGTTTAAAAAAAAGTGATCTAGATTATATTGAGAATGACATGAAAGCAAAGGTATAAGAAGAAAACACACAAAAATATTGCAATAAACACAGTAATATAAACTCAAATTATATTAATGACTATCTAGAATTAAAAAGATTATAAAATGCAAAGCACACAACCTAGCTAAAAAGGTGGTAGCTTATCCCTGAAGAGAGAGATGTGTCATCTATCCTCATTCACAAGAAGATAATTAAAAATAAGTCAAAAATTCCCTTTAACATAAAGCATAAATGAGAAAAACCTAAACATTTAAAACCCTAACCCCAAAAGATGAAACACCAAAAGGTTTGTGGGCCTCGTTGTGGTTAGTTGATACATTAACTTTTCAAGGGTGTAATTTTTACATCGGATATCCTATTGGGGAACTTAGTAGTCCATTGGAAAGGTCTATATGAGAATTATACATCCCTCACAGCCTAAAATATACTCTTAAGTACATGTCAACCACCATCGTGCCAAAAAAAATGTTATTTAGGGCCTCAAAATGGCCTTGGAAGTTTGGGACCCAAAAAACTGTAGAAAAACTTCCAAAATGTGGAACTATTATGGATTAGTGGAACAAGTGGGTGGCCACCAATATCCACCTAGATCATTCTTCCCCCCTTAGGAATCAATGGTCTCCATTCTGTCAAGTTCCCCCATTAGATTTGGGAACTTCGGTTGAATCTCACTCCTCGTGAGATGCTTTCCCTGGTGAAGAAGTCACTCTACATTGAAAACCCAATAGAGTTGGATGTTTTTTATAGGGATTGAGTTTTGTAGAGTCCAAGTGATTTTCCACGTCCAAAGTGTCTAAGAGAGGTGGAAATTATTGTCAAAGCAGTTCCACATTAAATACGGGGTGCAAGCCAAGGCAAATGGGAATACTTGATTCAAAATCATTCTCACCCACATCCTTTTGTCATGGTGTAAGGCCTATATTGGAGTGAGCAGAGATTCTGATGGGATTTTATGAGGTGCTCTTTCTACAAATGCAACCATACCTTATATCCTACCTGAAAATTGTGTGGTGCCTGATGTTGATCATGATACTTCCTGTACTTGACATTGGCTTTCCAGAAAATATCATGAACTTGTTTCTTGATGTGTTGGATTCGTTCAACAAATTTAGTTTCTCAATCAACCTCATCCTGAGCATGGGAGGACTCTTCCTATGCAACTGCAATGGGTATAGATACATCAATGGGGGCCAATAGATGGAACCCAAATCACATATAAAAAAGGTTGGTTCCAATAGATCTTTGGAGGGATATATTCTAACTAAGTTGAACATAAGGAAGGCCTGCATCCCATGTGCATGGATGTTTGTAATTGTACATATTCAAGATATGAAAAATCATCTTGGTGAATACCTTTGTTTTTCCATAATTTTGTTGGTGTAAGGAATTCAATTTGATCATATTGGTGTCCATCATCGACCATAGGTTGGACCAGAAAGTACTTAGGAACCTAATATATCTCTTTGATAATGGTTTGTGGGAGCCCAAAATGAACCCAAAAACCTTCAAAGAATATATTAGTGGTAGCTTCAACCATGAAACTCTTCTTCCAGTGTGCCAAAATTTCCATCTCAGAGTATCAATCAATGACCATGAGGAAACCATTATTACCATAATTTTTTGAAGGTAGATTGAACATGTAATCCATTCAGATGGAATCCTAAGACCTATCAAGAGTAGGAAGAGGGGTGTATAGCCCCTATTTCTTGAAGGAAGGATTGGAAACAATGTACGTAGTGTAGGATCTGAAATACTTGTGGACATATTGTTGAATATTAAAAAAATATATTTTTTTTTGTATTGATTCCACTATGTTTTCCATGCTAAAGTGTCCAGCTTCCCGAATGTGATGATCTTCCAAAATAATCTTTGCACACTCGCTTGAAATAAAACAAAGATGGCCTAGATTAAATAGTAGTCCATCCTAGAGATGAAAGTCTGGAACTGATTTTTTTGTGCTCAATGTTTGATAGTTAGCCACAAAGTAACATTCATTGTTGTATAATTCTAGCCACTTGGAGGTCTCATGCCCACAATATTTAAGAATTTCAGTTGGCACCATAACTGGGACTCGAATTGTTGGATTACTGAGAGGGGGGGTGAATCAGTAATAGCGTAATTATAATCCTTTTTCTTCAAATGTTATATCAATGTAGGCTTATTATCCAATAATGAGTAGTAAGAAATAAACAATCACACACATACACAGTACACCAGTGTTTTACATGGAAACCCAAATCAGGAGAAAACCATAGAATGATTTTTCTTATATGTATTGAAGAATTACATTCATTGGAAGCACCAACTTCCTTTGTTTTCCAGCTGCAACTGGAAGGAGGCTCCAACCCCCTAGTTTCTCAGGCTACAACCTGAGGGAACCTCCAACTCCCCAATTCTCTGGCTACAATCAGAAGGAGGCTTCAACCCCCAATGTTCTTCGGCTACAACCGGAAGGTGGCTACAGCCACCTATCCTTGCCTCGTCCTGCCACCCTAAAGTAGAAGTAGAATGATGGAAGCACTG
>ML789295.1:368346-382688 GCA_009831015.1 Picea engelmannii
TCAACTACTCATCTCAACCATCTACTCAACATGTACCTCAACCAAACGCCCTCATCAATTTCATCATCCAAATCTGAATTGTAGCTCTGTAATAAACTTGGTGTATATGATAACATTCCTGAAAACCTTCCTTAACCTTAAAAGCAAGAGACTAGCATTTTCATCAAACTTTTCTTTAGTCTCACATGCCTAGTTTTGGATTAGTCAACAACCCTAACTTGAAGTAATCATAACTTTGAACCTGTAATTTATAAATCTATGAAACTAGTACACAATGTTATTTAGTGTGTTTTATTCAATTCCTCCAAGTGTCACTACTTGGATCCTCTCAGAAAAGGAGTTATAGAAAAAATGGCATACCTTGTTGAATTCTGGCTTATTGTAGAGAACGACCTTGTAGAGCGTGTCCCGCACAAAATATTTGATGAATTGATATCAAATTATTAAAAAAAATACTACATACTGTACCCTAACCAACACATTTGTTCATCGTGAATTTGGATCTGTTATGAAGAAGTTATGACGTTTTTACCCGAAACACCTGATTTTGACTAGTTTCAGGACTGGCCACAAAACCTATTTTCCACGGAGTGTAACTCCCAAAATACAACGACCCACAATATAAATTTTTTAACATATATACTTGGATATGTTTTCTCACTTGAAAAGAAATTTCACAGTTTGAATCATTATAGAAAAAAAATTATAGCGAAAATGGTGAGATGACCTGTAAATAACATACCTTAGAAAGCACCATCAAAAGAGTTTATCCTTCCTTGCATTTCAACCTTTTTTTCTTCACCTTCACTCAAAATTCCGGTTTAAATATCCTTGGTTACCTCAGACACATATATATTTTCAATATTCTCAAGTGTGATTCAAATGAGAGAGCCTTGCCTCTTATTTATACTCTCCAAGTAGCTTCCTTAAAAACATCTTCTAGGTCACTTGGCCCACTTTCCTTATTTTAGGGTTGGGTCCACTTCTAATTTCTCCATTAAATTTATTTTTTATTCACTTTGAATTATAATACACTCATCACTTCACTTTATTATTTACCTTTTAAAATCTCTTAAACCATTTTGACTGCTTTGACCTTTTGGGGCTTCTAGATGACATATGAGGGTCCTCTGACTTCGTAAGGCAATAACTCTCAAACCGTGAGGAGTTATGTGACGTTCTACATACCACCAGAAATGGAATGACATGTACTATCGATATAGAATAGTATTATCTGAAAATATATCATAACTCATACCATTAGCCATCAAACAAACTTGGGTCCATTACCCAAACCTGGGGTCTCCAACTTCTCATGGCCATAACTCTCTAACCGTCAGGAATTATGTGACGTTACACATACCACTGGAAATGACATGACAAGAACTATCCATCTAGGATATTTCCCCTGACAATTTCACTTTCCTTCATCTCATTATTCCACAATTAAGCATGGGTTCTCTTACTCCACAAAGCGTCTGCCCATGAGGGATTTCACCATAAGGGGACCACTTTGGAGTTCATCCATATTTACTTCTTATCAAGCATGACAAAAAAATAATGATTCATATTTACATCAAACAATATTGGGTCCATTACCCAAACCTTTGTGCTATGGGGATTTCTTCAAGGGTTGACATCAATGACAACCAACCTTAATCAACAATCTTCCCCTTTGGCATTGATGGCAACACTCTGATGCAATATTGAAATCATATCACTCATTCTCCCCCTGGAACCATGCCTTTGTTCTCTGCATCTGATAAATCTGCTCCCCCTAGAACCATTCCTTTGTTCTCTACATTTGATAAATCTGCTCCCCTTGGAACCATGCCTTTGTCCTCTACATCTGATAAATCTGCTCCCCCTGGAACCATGCCTCTGTCCTCTGCATCTGATAAATCTCTCCCCCTTTGTCATCAATGGAAAAGGTATGTTTCCATCCAGGGTTTCTCCCCTTGACAGACTATCCTCTTATGGTGCTTCCTCGTGTACATCTAAGACATATAAGATAAGCATTCAAAAAACATTCATTTTTGGAGTAGAAATAACTCCAAGTCTTTGGCAAAGATATTCAAAGGCTTCCCATGGAAGTGGTTTTGTAAAGATATCTGTCACTTGTTATTTTGTGCCCACATACTCAACTCTGATGTTCTTTTCTGCAACCTATTCCCGTAGAAAGTGATACTTGATTAGAATGTGCTTCGTCTTGGAGTGCATCACCGGTTTTTTTGAGATATTGATGGCACTTGTATTATCACAATATATTGGAATGGGCTCATCATACTCAACCTGTATATATGTAAAAGTTTGTTTCATCCAAAGAAACTGTGTACAACATGTTGTTGTTGCAATGTACTCTGCCTCGGTTGTAGATAGAGATACTGATGATTGTTTCTTGCTTATCCACGATACCAAACACTCACCTAAGTAGAACGTTGCTCCACTGGTGCTTCGTCGGTCATCAATACAACCTACCCAATCTACATCTGTGTAGGCAATAAGTGATAGATCTTTTCCTTTTGGATACCATAATCCAAACTCTTATGTTCCTTTGAGATATCTGGAGATCCTCTTTACTGCTAATACTTGTGATTCCTTTGGTGCTGCTTGAAATCATGCCACCTGTCCAACTGCTTGCATTACATCTAGTCTGGATGCTATCACATATAGTAGGCTGCCAATCATTGACCTATATTGCCTCTAATCTGTAGACTTTGGATCATCATCTTTGTTCAACTTACAACTGGTTTGCATGGGAGTGATAACCGGTTTGCAATCTTCCATTCTAAACCTCTTTAGCATTTCTCTGATATAGTTGGTTTGAGAAATAAAAATTCCTTGGTTTCTTTGACATATCTGAAGTCCGAGAAAGAAGGATAGTTCTCCAAGTAAGGACATTTCAAATTCATTCTGCATGTCTTTTGCAAATTTCTGGCTTAACCTGTCATCATCACTACCAAAAATAATATCATCAACATAAACTTAAATTAATAAAATATTACCTTGAGTTACCTTCATGTAGAGGTTGTTGTCTACACTTCATTTTTTGAACCCTGCCTGGTGCAGATACTTATCCAATCTGGAGTACCATGCTCTAGGAGCCTGTTTTAAACCATACAAGGCCCTCTTTAATTTACACACATGGTCTGTGTTCTCTGACAATTGAAATCCTTCTGGTTGTTCAATGTAGACTTCTTCTTCAAGTTCCCCATTCAGAAAAGATGATTTTACGTCCATCTGATATACTTTAACACTTTTGGAGCATGCATAAGCTAAAATCAAACAGATTGCTTCTGTTAGCGACATTTCTTGTACAGGGATGTTTTCCTCTCCAATTTGAGGCCTCTGACGTAAACACATGGACCTCTGACGTAAACACATGGAGGTGGGATTTTGAAATCCAGTCAGGTGAGATTTATTCAAAAGGCCGCAATCATAAACGTCAAGCGAGCCTGATCATGGATGCAAGAAGCAGCAAAGGAGATCTAGTCTGTCCGTCTGAGAAGGGACGCGTGGCAGGAGATCAGCGTCATCGGGAAAGTCCCGACAGGGAAGCGCCCATCGGGGAACTTGAAGCGATCGGGATATCAGGGATCTTGGGGACGAGTAATTCGTGCATTTCAAAAATGCGAACTGCAAAACCCCGATGGAGATTATGGTCAAGGGCATATGGTAGTGGTCACTTGGACCAGGGCCTATTCAAAGGGCTAGCGCGGAAGGAGCCATCAGGGATCAGAGATTCGCGAGTCTGGAGGACTAGTGAATCGTGACATCGTGAATGTCAAAACTCCAATGGAGGGTTTGACTATGGTCACACGGAGACAGGTCACATGGATCAGGTTCCAACCGGTAGGGGCTAGCTCATTGAGGTGGAGCTCATCGCAAATCGGGTATCGGAGTTTCGAGGAGCAAGCGCCCCTTTTTTTTTCATTTTGAAATCCCGAACCCCGAATTCCCGATAGCGCTCAGGACCGGGCCCATGGTTCTGGCGCCTGATCATAAGAAAGGAGGTCTGAGAGAGGGGCGCTTTCATTTTCATTTGGCCAAAGGTTCCGAATTAATTATCAGAAGGGGGGCACTGTACTCTGCCGACTCCAGCCCGATGAGATTTGGATACCGGTGCCTGCTCAGAATGGATAAAGGAGAAAGAGGATGGGTGAATCCTCGCGTCACCCATTTATTATAGAGTATGGAGGTCCCTGTTGAAATTTACCCAGGAGGGCCCCTTGTACCGGTTCTCTTCAGGAAATTCACGCCGAGTCTCCAACTCAACAGGGGAACCTGTACACGCCAGTCCAACATTCAAAGGGCTCAACTACCCCCTAGCGTGAGCCATGCTGAATTAAAGGTAGCGTATGACAGAGCAATGCAGGGCAGATTTGATTGAGGTGACGCCATCCATTGAAAGTTTTGAGACGCCTCTGCTGGGCGAAAGGAAGGGAAGAGTATATGTAGGCATTTTTTCCATTTTTGTAATCATCGAGGGTAGAGCAGAGCTCCCTACTGTAAAGTTTAACAAACATTCTAGTTTGTTGGATATGCATCTGTATATGAGATATCTTGTTTTATGACAGACAGTTTTTCTCACTCCATCTAATTTTCGTCTCATGCTAAGAGAGTTCGTGATTGACTGAGTCGTGCAAATTATTGCAGTTATGTTATGATAAATGATTTATCATTGCATTATTGTATTCTCTGGTTTTCTGTATTTAAGTGCAAGAAGACCTTGCGTTTGGATGCCTTCTTCTACAGTCTGTTACGAACCTGTCATTTATAACAGACCTTCGCACTCTTCCCATATAAGTATTTCGCCTGTTCACCCTTTACTACAACTCACTGTCTGAAGTTTATAAAGACCTCACTCACCTATGCATGCCTGGCCTAGTTTAGAGTTGGAATGATATCGTTTTGAGTTGGCTTCCATTCGGTCACCCCATCTATAAACAAACCGTGACATAAAATTGATGGGCGTCGGTCTCTGCTCCTACTAGCAATCCAGGAGTGACTTCTGTCGCCAACATTTCTGGCGCCATTGTCGGGGACGAAGTTGAATATATTCCCTGGGATTGAACGACAACGATTAGATGATTCTAAAGGTTCATTAGATATCAAAACTATTGATATTGCTGCTGTGCACCTGGCGACTCCATTGTGACGACTCTGCTGGGGAGAACCTGCTCTATTAATTGTGGCTTTTAGAGGCAGACACACACGGTCTCATCCACAACTGCCCCTAGCTACACCTCAAACCGATCCAGAGGTGGTTCTTAGACAAGGAAAGGCCCCTAAAGAAGAAGCTTCCACCGCTGAAACAGGTAATCCGCCATCTCCTTCTGTACGAACTCCGTTTTCTCCTCCTCAGTTTCTTAATAGACCTCCTGCAGAAGTTTCCCGTTTCCTGAATTTTGGGAGTGTTCCTGCTGAGTTTCCCCCTCCTGGTCTGGGATTGGAGGGAGAAATCCTTGTCACTCCTCTCTCCTCTGAAGTTGTTCCTTGGTGTAGACCTGGAACCACAAAATATTTTACCACTCCTGCGCAAGGAGGAGCGCCTGCTGACTTGAGCTCGGTAGCTTTCTCCTTAGATCCTCTCTTGTTCCCCACTCCAATTCGAAGCTCGTTCCCAACAGTCCCTTCACAAACTCCTTCTCCTCCGAGTTCTCCTCCACCTAATATTCCTATGGCCGGAGCAAATCCCCCTATGACCGAAATAGAGGTCATCATGGCTGCTAGATATGCTCCCCTCGTACTACCACAGCCTCTCAATAACCTCCCAGCAGAAGGGTACCTTAAGCAGCTGCCCAAGTTTACGGGAAAGGGGGACATAACTGCTGAAGATAACCTAGCAGCCTTTTACACGTTCACAGATGATAATATTATCATGCACACAGACATATGGATGAGGATTTTTGTCCATAGTCTCCAAGGAGAGGCTAGAAAATGGTTCAGGGCCCTACCTCCTGGATCTATTGATGGGATCAGAGATCTAAATAATTCCTTTTTGAGACAGTGGGGAGATAAAAAAGACTTCATGTATTACATGACAGAGTTCGGGTCGTTGAAGAGAAAGGAAGGAGAGTCTGTTTCTGACTTCTCCAAAAGATTTAATAAAATGTACAACAGAATCCATGCTGAGATAAAACCCTCTGAAGCCTCTGCAATGATCACTTACTCCAACACCTCTGATCCTGATGTATGCCTACTGTTGAGGGAGAGAAGAGATGCTACGCTGGCACACATGCAAGACGCAGCCGTGGAGGTAGAATCCAACATATTGGCTATCAACCGACTCAGGAATGTCGGTGATAGAAATACCTCCAAGAACATGCCTGAAGATTCCTCATCCAGTTCCTCTCCCCTGCCCCATCAGACAAATGAGACAGCTAGAACGCTAAAATCACTTGCTGCCAAGGTAGAAAGGTTGGAATTAGAAGGGAAGCCCATGTACAGAAATCCCCAAAACAATGATAATAGAGGTTTCAGACGACCTGCTAACAATATGCCTCAGGTTTTCCCGAGGGAACAAAGGGGAAAGGACAGAGAAGATCAAAGGGTTCAAGCCCCCCTCCAAAATAACCTAGTTGATCATGAGGRGAGAGAGGAGATAGACGMGTTTGGCCCTRAAATTCAYTGTATTGAGGAAGCTCCCCCTTTTCCTCATTTGAYGYAKTYCRCRTATGARGAATCACTGATGARTGCTCAAATTCATGARTTGGGGAAAGAACAGAGGGYCGGTCACACTKCTAACAGGTATAATCTCAGATYGAGAAGGAAAKAAGGAKACCTCGACAGCTCAGACCAACCCCTCRYAGYAGAGAGGCCTACTAAAACTGCAGCAGCCACAGCTAAAGAAAAGAAGACTCARAGTGCTTCACCAGCAACCAGAGAGCCTGTCACTGAGGTAAGAGAAGCTCCTAAACCTACCCCCTCCTTCAATTTTGAGCATGAGATTCAGAATATTAGGATTCCTGTACCTCTCTCTGAGCTAGTTAAAAATGAAGACTTCAAAAGGTCCCTCTCCAAGTTGCTACAATCATACCCCCCCCAGCCTCCCTCTGACTCAATAAACCTTCAAAATGAAAAGCATGCAGTCGTCTTAGGGCCCATGGTAGAATATAGAGATGATTCATCCCCTCCCTTCTAAACATCCCTGAATATACATGATAAAGTGTTGCATAACTGCCTCATGGACTCAGGGGCTTCCCATAACCTTATGCCCAAAATAGTGATGGAAGAGCTGGGATTAGAAGTGACGAGGGCCTACCATGATTTATACTCTTTTGATTCAAGGAGGGTGAAATGTCTGGGAGTCATCAAGGACCTGGTGTTTTCTTTGTTTCAACTGCCCATGAAGAGTGTGGTCATGGATATTGTGGTAGTCGACGTTCCCCCAAAATTCGGTATGCTGTTGTCTAGATCATGGATCAAAAAATTGGGAGGGACACTACAGATGGATATCACGTATCCTACTATTCTGGTCTTTGGAGGGGAACAAAGGAGATTATACAGAGAAGCCCAGCTAGCCTATATTGTCAGTGATGAAGAAGACCCTACCAATCACCCCATATTTTCACTTGACACTGACTTGGGGTCTAGTTTGTTGCAGCTCATCGATGCCCCTGAAAGCTCTTTACTCATCAGAAAACACCCCAGCCCTGATCATCCGATTTCCCCCCAAAGCCCCTCTGTGTGGAAGATGTTTTTTGACGGAGCTTCTTCTAGCAAAGGAGCTGGCGCTGGAGTGGTTTTCATATCACCTTATCAAGAAGTCGTATCCCTGTCATACAAGCTGGAATTCGAAGTCACCAACAACGTGGCAGAGTATGAAGCTCTTGTTCTGGGCATGAGAGATGCAAAAGAAATGGGAATTGAGGAAATGGAAATATTCGGAGATGCTGAGTTGATTATTCAGCGGTTAAGGAATGCTTATTGTGCCCATAATCCCCAGCTCAGGAATTATCAGAATGAAGTATGGGACCTTATCGATAATTTCTTCTTGGATTTTAACATTTCTTTCATTCCGAGTGGAGAAAATACCTTGGCCGATTCTTTAGCTGTCTCAGCTAGTTTGCTCAAATTTCCTCTGCCGCCTATGGTAAAAAATGATGTTGAGATAAGGTATAGGCCCTCGGTGCCGGACAATGTCAAGCATTGGAAGGTGTTCGAGGATGATTCTGAACTCGAAAGGTTTATCCAAGCAGTGGATGAATTTTTTGCGTTGCATATTGACCAAGATCATGATTTGGAAGGTGACCCTCGTCCTGAGAGGTTTTTAAATGAAATCGCTAATCATCAAATCATTCAGTTGCCCAGTAATCACATTCCGAGAGGACTTGTCCCTTTAGAAATATTACTCGACGGGAATGATGTACCAGTAAAGGGCAGGGTCTCAAACGAAGATACCGAGATAACTGAATGCAACATTGGCATGCCGGAGGAGCCCAGGTTTGTCAAACTATCAAGCAATTTGACCAGAGAACAGAAGGTCGAATACACGGAGTTGCTCAGAGAGTTCGTCGATGTGTTCGCATGGACATATGAAGGCCTCAAGATGTATGACACATCTGTCATCGAGCACAAGATCCCGTTGAAGGAAGAAGCTGGGCCTTTCAGGAAGAAGCTGAGACAGATAAACCCCATGTTGCTTCCCGTCATGGAGAAGGAAGTTAAAAAGTTGTTGGATGCACGAATCATTGTCCCCCTGAGATATTCCGAGTGGGTGGCCAACCTGGTCCCAGTAAGGAAGAAAAGTGGGGAAATCAGGCTTTGTGTCGATTTTAGAAACCTGAATAGAAGCTGAAAGAAAGAATATTACCCCTTGCCTAAGATGGAACACATATTGCAGTGGGTAACTGGAGCATCTAGGATATCCATGGTTGATGGGTTTTCAAGGTATAATCAAGTATCAGTCATGCCTGAGGATAGAGAAAAGACAGCCTTCACCACTCCTTGGGGCACCTTCATGTATGCCAAAATTCCATTCGGGCTTATGAATGCAAGAGAAACATTTCAGCGAGCCATGGATATAGCCTTCATCGGAGAAAAAGACCAATTTGTATTGATCTACCTAGATGACATCACAGTCTTCTCCAGGTCTGATAAGGAGCACCACTTCCACTTAAGGAAATTTTTCTCGAAATGTCGAAGGTTTGGACTTTCCCTGAATCCCAAGAAGTCCCTGTTTGCTATGCAGGAAGGGAAGTTATTGGGACATATAGTATCGGCAGAGGGAGTGAGAATTGATCCCAGCAGGGTGGAGGCAATTCAAGCCTTGTCACTTCCCAGGTCTAAAAAAGAGGTTCAGGCCTTTTTGGGGAAAATTAATTTTCTAAGCAGGTTTGTCTCGAATTTTGCTGAGCTAGTGAAACACATCATGGCCATGCTCRGGAAGGGAAACAAAGTGAAATGGACCACTGAGCCCAAGACCTCTTTTGACCAAATAAAAAGGGCATTGACTGAGGCACCTGTGCTTATCAGTCCTGACTATTCCAAAGAGTTCCTGATTTTCTCCTTTGCTTCTTTTGATACAATGGCGGCGGTCTTATTGCAGAGAAATACGGAAGGACGAGAACAACCCATTTCCTTCTTCAGCAAGGCATTGAGAGATGCAGAACTATGGTATGAGATCATGGAGAAGAAGGCTTATGCCTTGGTGAAATCCCTCAAAGCTTTCAGAGTCTACGTTTTGCATTCGAAAGTGAAAACATACATTCCTTCAGCTTCTGTAAAAGACATTCTTGTACAGCCAGACATAGATGGGAGAAGAGGCAAATGGATAGCAAAAATTATGGAATTTGACTTGGAAATAAATCCCACCAAGTTGGTTAAGGGGCAAGGCCTAGCCAACCTACTACATGAATCCAATTGTGAAGCCTTGGGAGTCAATTTCCTCAACACTCGTTCAGGAACTTAGCAAACTGAGTTGCCCAGCCAATGCCCTCAAGATGGCTTATCGCTGGTAAATTGTGCCTGATATCGTGACATTCTTTACTTCTTGTGGGAATTGAAGCCTCTGGATGGAATGGGTAAAAGCAGGTCAAGAGCTTTAAAGCTCAAGGCGGTCAGGTATTGTCTCATTAAGCAAGTTTTGTACTAGAGAGATCCTTTGGGGATGCTAGTGAGATGTTTGAACCCACAGGAGGCCCAGAAGGTTACGTTTGATTTTCATAGCGGCCTTTGCGGAGGTCATCATTTCTGGAAGACCACAATCCACAAGAAACTCCGAGCTGGGTATTATTGGCCCACATTGTTCCCCGATGTTTGCAGGGAGATCAGAGCTTGCACCAAATGTCAAAAGTTCTCAGGAAAGCAACAGCTTAAGTCACTGCCATTGAAACCCATAGTAGCTTCAGCACCTTTTTAGCAGTGGGGGTTGGACTTCATTGGAGAAATTCACCCTCCCTCAAGTGGTCAGCACAGATGGATCCTGACTGCGACAGATTATTTCACCAAGTGGATAGAAGCTGTCCCCACCAGAAGCGCATCACACAAAGTAATTATCAGCTTCCTGGAGGATATCATAGCACGATTTGGCTGTCCCAGCAGAATCGTCACCGATAATGTTGCGTCTTTCAAATCTGAACCTCTAATTAAGTTCTGTGAGCAGTTCTAGATCTCGCTAATTCACTCCACCCCCTACTATCCCCAGGGCAATGGTTTAGCAGAATCCTCTAACAAAAGCTTGATAAAGATCATCAAAAGATTGTTAGAGGATAACAAAAGATCCTGGGATTCAAAGTTGAAGTTTTCTCTGTGGGCCGATCGTGTCACAACAAAGAAGTCTCTGGGCACTTCGTCATTTCATCTAGTCTATGGAGCAGAGGCAGTTTTCCCTACTCAGCTCGCCTTACCTGCAGCGAAGTTCTTTCAAGACTGCGAGGGAGAACCAGATCATATGATCAGAAGAATTCATCAGATAGTAGAAGTGCAACAGATCAGAGAACAAGTGAGGGACGCAACTTACAGTCATCAGCAGAAGATCAAGCAGGCTTTCGATAGAAAGGTCAAGAAAAAGGATTTCGAGATCGGGGACTTGGTATTTAAGTGGGACGTGCCCAGACAGGATAAAGGCAAGCACAACAAGTTCGACACCCTCTGGATCGGCCCCTTTAAATCTCTAAGATTTTCTCCAACAACACCTATGGGTTGCAGGATCTAGAGGGTGAAGAAGTTTTCAACAGCCCAGTGAATGGGCATTTTCTAAAAAAATGTTTTATTTGAGCCTTAGATGGCTCCTCTGTTTGTAAATATTGTCTTTTAGTTATTGTTTAGTTTCTTTTTGTATGTTTTCGGCCTAATAAGTGACTCGATAGCCCAATAGAAAGGCACTGAAGCTACGGAAGGAGTTCTTAGAGCATCGCGGGGACGAATCTATCCCCCGTGGAGCCTAATGTTAGCGAAATTTCTTGCACAGGGATGTTTTCCTCTCCGATTTGAGGCCTCTGACATAAACACATGGAGGTGGGATTTTGAAATCCGGTCAGGTGAGATTTATTCAAAAGGCCGCAGCCATAAACTTCAAGCGATCCTGATCATGGACGCAAGAAGCAACGAAGGAGATCTAGTCCGTTCATCTGAGAAGGGACGCGTGGTAGGAGATCGACGTCATCGGGAAAGTCCCGACAGGGAAGCGCCCATCGGGGAACTTGAAGCCATCGGGATATCGGGGATCTTGGGGACGAGTAATTCGTGCATTTCAAAAATGCGAACTGCAAAACCTCGATGGAGATTATGGTCAAGGGTATATGGTAGTGGTCACTTGGACTAGGGCCTATTCAAAGGGCTAGCGTGGAAGGAGCCATCGGGGATCGAAGATTCGCGAGTCTGGAGGAATAGTGAATCGTGACATTGTGAATGTCAAAACTCCGATGGAGGGTTTGACTACGGTCACACAGAGACAGGTCACATGGATCAGGTTCCAACCGGTAGGGGCTAGGTCATTGAGGTGGAGCTCATCACAAATCGGGTATCAGAGTTTCGAGGAGCAAGCGCCCCTTTTTTTTGCATTTTGAAATCCCGAACCCTGAATTCCCGAGAGTGCTCAGGACCAGGCCCATGGTTCTGGAACCTGATCATAAGAAAGGAGGTCTGAGAGAGGGGCGCTTTCGTTTTCATTTGGCCAAAGGTTCTGAATTAATTCTCAGAAGGGGGGCACTGTACTCTGTCGACTCCAGCCCGATGAGATTTGGATCCCGGTGCCTGCTTAGAATGGATAGAGGAGAAAGAGGGTGGGTGAAGCCTCGCGTCACCCATTTATTACAGAGTATGGAGGTCCCGGTCGAAATTTACCCAGAAGGGCCCCTTGTACCGGTTCTCTTCAGGAAAGTCACGCCGAGTCTCCAACTCACCAGGGGAACCTGTACATGCTAGTCCAACATTCAAAGGGCTCAGCTACCCCCTGGCGCGATCCATGCTGAATTAAAGGTAGTGTATGACAGAGCAATGCAGGCCAGATTTGATTGAGGTGACGCCATCCATTGAAAGCTTTGAGATGCCTCTGCTGGGCGAAAGGAAGGGAAGAGTATATGTAGGCATTTTTGCCATTTTTGTAATCATCGAGGGTAGAGCAGAGTTCCCTACTGTAAAGTTTAACAGACATTCTAGTTTTTTGGATATGCATATGTATATGAGATATCTTGTTTTATGACAGACAGTTTTTCTCACTCCATCTAATTTTCGTCTCATGCTAAGAGAGTTCGTGATTGACTGAGTCGCGTGAATTATTGCAGTTTTTTTATGATAAATGATTTATCGTTGCATTATTGTATTCTCTGGTTTTTTGTATTTAAGTGCAAGAAGACCTTGCGTTTGGATGCCTTCTTCTACAGTCTGTTATGAACCTGTCATTTATAACATACCTTCGCACTCTTCCCATATAAGTCTTCTGCCTGTTCACCCTTTACTACAACTCACTGTCTGAAGTTTATAAAGACCTCACTCACCTATGCATGTCTGGCCTAGTTTGGAGTTGGAATGATATCGTTTTGAGTTGGCTTCCATTCGGTCACCCCATCTATAAACAAACCGTGACACAAAACTGATGGGCATCGGGCTCTGCTCCTGCTAGCAATCCAGGAGTGACTTCCGTCGCCAACAACTTCCATTCTAGAAACTGGGGAAAATGTCTCTTCAAAGTCGATTCCTTCAATCTGTGCATATCCTTTACATACCAATCTAACTTTGTTCCTTGTAACATGTCCATCTTCATTCAATTTATTCCTGAAAACCCATTTTGTGCTGATCACATTCTTATTCTTTGGTCTTGGAACCAATTCTCATGTGTCATTTTTCTCTATTTGATCCAATTCTTCATCCATGGCCTTATTCCAAAATTCATCCTTGTTGGCTTCTTCAAAATAGTTTGGTTCAATTGTAGATAAGAGTGCTAGGTGTGTTTGTTCTGGTGAATGGATTTTTCTTCTAGTCTCAACTCCTGCATCTTTGTTTCCAATAATCTGATCTGAAGGATGATTCTTCTGTACTTTTTTGCTAGGTGTCTTTGGAGATACTTGTTGAACTTTCTCTTCTACTTCTGTTGGATTCTCTTCCTCTTCTTCTTCTTTTTCATCTTCTTTTTCAAAAAGTTGTTCCATTGATTTGTTTTCTTCTTTCTTTAACTCTGGTCTGTTTGTTTCATCAACTGTTACATTGATGCTTTCCACAACTTTTTTTAATCTTAGATTGTAACACTTGTATGCTTTCCTTGTACTTGGGTAACCAACAAGTATTCCTTTGTCCACACGAGAGTCAAACTTTCCCATTCTGCCATCTTCTCTTTTGATGTAGAATTTGCTTCCAAAAACTCTAAAGTGCTTCACATTTGTTGGTCTTCCTTTCCATAGCTCGTAGGGATTTTTATCAGTGTTGTTTCTGAGCATTACTCTATTTTGAATGTGAATTGTTGTATGCACTTCCTGTGTCCAAAAAACATCTGTCAAATTTGAATCCAATATCATTGTTTGAGCCATTTCTTGTACTATCTTGTTCTTTCTTTCAACAACTCGATTCTGTTGAGGTATCCTAGCGATAGAGAATTGTCTTTTTATTCCATGATTGCTGCATTAGTACATAAATTCCTTTGAGGTGAATTCTCCTCCATTATATTATCTTAAGCATTTGATTCTTGAATCCATCTCATTTTCAACCATTTCCTTGTAGATCTTGAAATTTTCAAAAGCTTCTAATTTTTTCTTGAGAAAACAAACTGCAGTCATTCTTGTATAATCATCAACTAATAACATAAAGTATCTCTCACCTTTTAAGCCTTTTGTTGTAGTTCGTCCAACTAGATCAGTATGCACAATTTCCAGTGGTTTTGTTGTTGAATATTCCTTTGATTTGAA
>ML789295.1:395306-417464 GCA_009831015.1 Picea engelmannii
GAATGGTGAAATTCGATATAATGAAAATAAGAAAGGTTTTCCCGGTTGAGGGTTTCCGGTAAAAATCTTTGTGTATTCTATGTATGAGCCATTGATTAATTTCTGTATTTCTTAAGAATCTATATGCATTGCTTTACTTCACAGGTTTAAAACTTACAGGTTCAAATCAAAAATGCATTGGCTATGGAGAAGATGAATCATATTTGGTGGGAGGATATGTATATCCTCACTCCCTATGTAGGGATCAAATCCAATATACACCTTTGTTACTTTCCATATATGCCAAGCCAATCCTTCACCAATAACTATAAAATAGTTTAATATTTGTTTCCATATAAAAAAGTAGTGAGGTTTATGTTTAGATGGGTTTCGAATCCATTCCTTCACTATATCTGGATGGATATACTTGTCGAACACTATTGTTTTCTAGAGATTTTAATATTAGATTAGCCTCCAACATGAATTTGTTACTAGTGATTTATCCTAAGAGTCGGATTGTAGAAACCTAAAGCATATTTTTCAATATTTTTCAAGAACCCCTTTTGGAATACATGCTAAGGAAAACCAATACACCGGGATATCTTCCAAAATATAATTTACCAACATGATATACCTTTCACAAGAAAGCTAGCGAAAACTCCAAATTTTCAATCTTTTTTCCAACTTTTTTATGAGCCATAACCAATCCTCCTTCTTGTAGCAATCTATTTTTAGTTGAAATCCTAGGTATTGGATTCTTGCATATAATTACCTCACAATAAAGTGGGAGAGAGAAACATTATAATTGAGCTCCTCCTCATTCATATTTATAACAGATAAATACTATTTCCATTTATTGATTAACATGCATGTGGCATGAAACAATAGCCCCAGAATGTCCTGTAAATTTCCCGCATCCCTTCAGGAGACATCACAAAAAATCAGTACATCATCCACAAAAAAAAAATGCATGATATGAATATTGGTTGTGATGGAAAACCCGTGAGAACCTCCCATTTTTTCATTTTCCAATGATCTGCTAAGGCCTTCAACTACTAAGAGGAAGAGGAGAGGAGATAGAGGGAAACCCTGCCTAAAGTCGTTCTTTGCATGCAAGAAAGGAGAGGCATCTCTATTGATTAACACCACAAAGTATTATATTGTCATACAACTCATTACCCAATTGATAAAGGGCACTTCAAATCCCAAATGGATAAGGAAGAGTCTAATATATAACCAAGTTAGTCTATCATATTCATTGGACAGATTGATTTTCAGGACTGCACCTTTGTCATTCCTTATTTTGAGACTATGAATTACTTATTGGGCCACCCCTATTTCTTCATGGATATGTCTGTCTTCTAAGAAACCAAAATTTTCTCTTGATACTGTATCATAGACAATTTCTTTGATTATTCTTGAAATGAATTTTTCCATGACTCTATAGATACACTTGCATATCGATATTGGCCTGAAGTCATCAAGGGAAATTAGAAGGTCAATTTTAGGAATGAGGGAGATCAAAGTGGAATTTAGAGGTGTGTGCATGTGACTCTAGGACCCTGGGTCTTCCACTAGTTTCAATATATTAGAGTCAATGTCCTCATAAACACCTAAGAAAAACTCAATCGACCAGCCATCAAAACCATGGCTATTTTATTTCTAGAAACTATTGAGGAACCCCTTTAACTCTTCTTAAATGACTTATCACATAAGAAAATGGTTACCTTCTTCATCCACAAATCTAGGAAAAAAGAGTTTCATTCTCATAATGTCATCTATGGACACCCTTGGATCTTCTTTGAAGAGATCTTTGAAATGGTTTTTTCCAAGTTGGGTATGACCTTCAAAAGAAGAGATATATTTACCTGAAGAATCCTTTAAACTCCATATGGTGTTTATGAGTTTCCTTACATTCACATAGGATTAGAATTTTTTTTGGTTCTCATCCCCACTTTCTAGCCACATATCTTTTCTTTTCAGTCTCCACATTGTTTCTCGTTCTTCCAATATTTTCCTTCTTTTTTTTTCCAAAGACAACAGGTGTTCCTTGGATTCATTATAGATAAATCCCCCACCTTAGAAATCATAGATGCCTTGAATTTATTGTTCAATCTTAGTGAGGTATTATTCATATCTGTGTCTCTTAGCTTGATCCCATTCTTGTGTGGCAATTTTTACCTTATTTAGGTTTGCAGTGAATTGGACTGCTGCCAAAAGCCCAGATTGGACGTCAATTGGGATCCAATTTTATTTTACGAAGAGGTGAAAAATCCCATCCTCAAGCCAAGACTAATTGAATTTGAAATGGATAACATGTTTCCTCATGCCTCTGGCCATTTCCAAAAATATAGGAGAGTTATTTGATTCACCTCCACATCCCACTCATTGCCTCACCTGAATGGACATTTGCATAAGTTTAGTCAATAGAAAGAAAAAATATAGGATTTTTTCAATTTGGTCGTCTCATGTGCACTTATTCCTCTAAGTGGGGTTTAATTTAACTAAGTATACATCGATAATACCTTGTTCCCCCCAAAAATGAGAAAACAAACCAGACAATGGGTCTACTCTAGCTTTGGGACCCCATGCTTTTGATGTTACCAGAGAGAAATTGAGGTCACCTCTAAGGATTAGGCCATCATTTTTCAAAAATTTATTTTTATATAGATTCTCCCAGAAAGAAACATGCTAAAAAAAATTCCCAAAGATTTTTAGAAAAATAAAATCCATCCCTAAAGCTTCAGAACGAACTTCCACAACCAACCCATATTTAATCCCCTAAGATATTTTTACCTTTATGGTTCTAGGATTCCATCCAATTTCCAAACCTGTTGATTAACCTTTAACATCCACACCCAGAAAACACCAATGCTTCAAAAGAGATTCCAAAATATTTAACATAACAACACTTCCCCCCAATGTTTTTTGTAGGAGAATAATATCAAGATGATTGGATTCAAATATCCTTTTCAAGGAAAATTTCTTGGAGGGGCTCACCACACCCATGCATCTAAAAGATAACACTTTCATAGGTCAACCCATTTTGGGGTTGCTACTGCTCAAAAGTACCAAAAATTTGTAGTTGTCTACCCACTTCTACATAGATCAGTACCCACTTCTAGACTTTTGAAAGAAATGATTTCTTAACTAAGCCTTTTTTCTTATTGGTCTCCCCGATATTAACTCCCAACCATTTCCCTGCCAATGCTGGAGCATAAGAGGTCAGGATGAATCTATTTTGAATCTAGTATAGGATGGTAGCCTCTTCCAAAACCTTTAAGGGAGGCGAAGAAGATGACGAGGAAACAAACGAATCACTAGGGGAGATTTGAAGAAGGGAGCATTGAGCTAATGCAGGACCAGGCACAAATAAAGAAGAGGGTCCATGAACCCTAGTGAGGGACGACATATTTGAAATAGAACCTGACCAATTCCTACCCAACATAGATAGAGAATTTATTATAAAAATTATGGAGAGGGGTGGAGATAAAAGCTTACTCATGTGGGAGGTTATCCCTCTGGCGTATTACTCAGTATTCTAAAATTATTAAGATAGAACTCCTATGATTTTCATGGGGAGAGGAGGAAACATATAAGAAATTGAAGTTGTTTCCTCTCTTCTAACATATAGGGCCATGCAATTTTCTCCCCCATCCTTTACCACATCCCTATTAACCCTTATCAATGGGGATGCCACCTCCACTTGAGATGTTGATCACTTTTTCAACTTGGGTGAAGAAGAATCATTAAGATTGGTTATTATAGGAAAATCACAATGCTTAGCCACATGACCATATTTGTGGCATCGCCTTCAATGAAAAGGTAAACCATCATAGTCTAATTTCTAGGTAAATACTTTCTCCCTGACGACCATATATGCCTCCTTAGTTAAGCCTTCGCTAAGGTTCAAAGATACCAAGATTCGATCCACATACAATTATCCTATTTTTTGAAATTTCATCTCCACTTCCAGAAAGACACCCAGCATGTTCCCGAAAATAATGAAGACCTCTTATGTCCAATATTTTGTAGGAAGCCTTAGTAGTTAGACTTGTATCGGTGCCACATATATCCTCTCCTAGCCGGTTTCAAATAGTGATGTCTAGTTTTTTAGGAGGATAACAGTTGATTCAATACTCCAAACCTTTGAGAGTGCCCTTCCTACCTCCTCTGCATATCAGAATTCAAAGAGGAACCAAACCCATGTCAACATCTACACAAAAGGGAGAGGATCGAAAATAATTTTCCAATTGGATCCCACCCAGTCAGAGAGGGTCTTTGAGATGAAACAATGCCCTCTGGCATGGATTCTACCATGTCCATGACCTGGGGAATTTTTATATATTCCCATAGCAGTGGTTGGCCAATGTTTCCTTTTGTCTTTAAAATGTTTCTTTTATTTCTCTTGGGGATTGATTTCACATTCTCACTTAATATTGTACCACCTCGTGAAGAGTGACCAACTAAAACCCTAGCTAAAGTAGGATGAACACCACCCCTTAAAAATTATTTTCTACCATTCAAGGTTTCTTTGGTCAGTAAGGAATGAAATAAAATAGAGGTCTGAAGGGATTCAAAAGATTCATTCATGGAGAGAACTAGAGCCTAAAGTGTTTCTTCCGACGGTGAGAGGCTGAGACTAGGATAACTTGAATTAGATCGTAAATCCCATGGGAGACTCCTTTAATGAAATCTAATCGATTCAATAAATCAGAAACATCTTTAAGAGTAGAGTGAAAAACACAATGCAAAGACTTAGAGAGAGGAATAAACTAAGACTGATCTACAATCGAGGTTTCGAAAGAAGTGATATTTGGTGTTCTTCGAAGAGGTTTTCTAGGATAAGAATCCAAAGAGGCGAGCCCAAGTTCGCATCCTTCCTCCAAACCTACTCCTAGAGGTGACAAGAGAGGTAACGAAGCCCCGATAAACTGTGAAAAACATGTTTTAGTGAGAGAAAATTGGTCATAAATCCTACCATGCCACCCCTGATCCTCATTTATGTTAACGACGGGTCCCCAGTTCGCATGGCGATCCATCAGCCTAAAAATTGGAGCCACCCAAATATATTCACTACTGAGAAATTACGATCTAGTCCACCAGTTCTTCATCTTCATCCATCAACTACCTGAAATCAATCTCATTCTCTGAAGTACTACCACCATTTTCCTAGACTGCTAGACATGCCTACATTTTCTTTGCATTTATCATATATCATTGTATTAAAGTGCATGGGGAACATATATATTGTCAAAAGTTTCAAAATTTTCAATCAATTTCATTACCTCGTGTTGGTAGTTCTTAAGGTGATTAGAAACACAATGTATCATGTTCTTTATCTATTTGGTTACAATTTTTGAATCACCAAATACCCTTATTTCTTTTATTTTCGGATCTATTTCTTTTATGAGGCCTTGGATAAGATCCTCATACTCTTCAACATTATTGGTGCAATAAAATTCAAATCTACATGCTATCATATTTTTATTCCCCAAAGGATCATTGAGAACGCATCTAGCACTTGCACCTTCATTTTATTTAGGACCATCAAATTACAAAGTACAACATTCTTTTTTTTTTAACTAGATCAACATTTTCTAATTTTGGACATTAATATTCTCGAACCTAGTTGAAATGTAAGATTTCATAATGCAAACCTGATTCAAGAAAAGGTGAAGTCTCTATAGGGAAATTGCCAAATAATGAATCAATGCAAAAATATCCAAATATATGTTATGTGAACATGATTGGTTCATTGGGGTTATTCAAATCTGTGACGGTATATTTCTTGTGATTTTCTCATTCTACCTTTATTTGATTTGGTCTACCATTGTAAGGTAATCAAATATATGACTAATCAGTCAAAAAATATCCATGTAATTTCTTTGACCAATCCCTACTTAAAAGTAAATTGTATTATTAAGGAATGTCAACTACTATGATATCAATTTTTTGATGAACTTTTCGATTCAAATACAATCTAATAAAAACATTTCTTAATTCTCTTAGAACTTTAACATTTGACATGTCCAATTGTACAATCTAAATAGTAGACATCTTGGGCTCTATGTTTAACTTCTTGCACACCAAATAAGACATAACATTAGATGAAGCCCTTGAATCTACTAAAAAAATTATGTGAATTCTTGTTAAAAATATTGAAGGTTAAGACAAAAGGAGGAGTATGTGAACTAGATTTGTTTCCAATTAAAGCAACATTCACATTAGATGAAATGTTTTTAGCAAATTTCTCTTTTTCATAATTTGATTGCAAGGTTTGAATTAACTTATTTTTTTGTTGTGTTAATTTTGTTAATTCGTAAATAGAAATATTATCTCTAGTCATTTTCATATCTTCTACAAAATGGTAATCTAGAGAGCAATAAACAATAGTCGGTTTATTCTCAGAGGAAACTATTTTATTTGAAGAAACATGTTTTTCAGAAGAGGGAAGAGTATCTTTGTTTTCAGAAGTGGAAGGAATACCTTTACTTCTGGTTTGAGTAATACAAATTTCTTGAGACATTTCTTCTTCTTCATTGTCATCAATTATCCTATGAGTAACATCCCACAAGAAATTGATTAATGACACAAATGTTTTGATCATCCCTAAGCTCTTCCTGACTTGCTTTTCCATCTTCATCTCCTTCCATTGCAACAAATACTTTAAAGATGCTAATAAATGTTGGAAAAATTATTTCCAAATGATTATCTTCATGTTCTCGACAATAGTGATCTTCAACAAACTCTTCAATCTGTATTTCTTCAGGGCGAGTTTTAGGATTATTAGAAGGTTGAGGATTTCTCCTAAAAGGAGGTTTCCAAGGTATTTTGTATGATGAACTTTCTCCTGAATTTTTCTTAAGATATACAATATCATCAATCTATTTTTGAATCATTCTTTGAAGGCCATCCATATCGAAGGTTTATTTCTCCTTATTTTCTTTCAATGTTTTAATTACATTTTGTCTCAGTGAAAAAAATATTTTATCTTAAGATGGGGCTTTACTGGCGATACTCATTATTTCTTTCTCAACCTCTAGAATTTATTCAAATTTTTCTACTAGAGTTGTTTTGTCAGCTCTGTTAACAAGGATATCAATAGAATATGACAAGGTTGTAGTATAGAAATCAATAATTAAATTGTTTGTATGCCTAAAATCTTCTAGTATTTTATTCATTACTGTCAAGAATATTTGATTGGAATCTTTAATTTTTTCCTTGGAAGACATTTTGATCCTTGATAATTCTAAAACTAAAGTGACCATGGTTTTGTCCCCACCAATTTTTTTATGAAATCAGTTTCAAAAATATTCCAGGTTGTGATTTTTCCTTGTGGTAACGCAAAACACCACATGGAATATTTTCCTCCAAAAGTGTATGGAAATAGTTGACATACAAATTCTTCATGTTGCATGTCGTTCAGGTTGATTGATAACATGAATTTACTAATGTGATATTCTAGAGACTCTATGTTTTCTTTTGTTTGTTAATTTGTGCGGGACCTGTTGGGTATGTGATTAACCTGTGGCTTGAGGAACCGCGACTTAGGGGCATCTAAGCCGTCAAAATCACTCGGGGATCGCACCCGGCCTGAGCCACACCAACCCTTAACATGGTTGTATTTTTTGTCCCCGCAGCTTTCGAACTGGTGACTTTAACATCACGGAGTGGCTTAACAACACACTCCGTCACCGACTTTCCTACACCTCGGGGACATTTCTAGAGACTCTATGTTATCAAGATCAGATTTGGGAATAAATTTCCCATGGTTTTTGGGAAGATCTTGAATATCCCCAGGACCTGCAACAACTATTTGGGAAATCCATCGCCTCCTAGGTAGTCCAACCATTCTTCTCCCTTTGGGTTGTCTTGGACTTACTAGAGGGGTTTTTCTAGGAATTCTTGGTGGAGAAGGTTGTTGGGGTCCAACATGAGTGTGAGGTGGAATCTGTGGTGGAGACAAAGGCTTTCCTGAACCAATATTTGCTGGGAAATTGATTAAATAATTCTTAGGATATTCATATCCCCTCAGTATATTTCAAATTTGTGCCATAGGATTAAGTCCATAAATGAAAGTTAATTCATTGTATTTCTCTTTATTTGACTCTCTATTTATTTCAAGGATTTTGAATTCAAATGGGGGTTGACCAATTTCCTTTCTATATGCTCTTGTTAAAACCTTGGATATTTAAAGTTTTGGATTGATTGCAATGATTTCTTTAGAAATAGTACAATGAACAAGCTCAACTTGAGATGATGACACATGTTATATTGGTTTTCTACCTCTTTTGGACTTTGAATAATTTTAGGTGAATTGGAAACTGAACCTTGTTTAAGAGATGAATACCCAATGGCAGATTTAGGAATCCTCTTCAAGGGTGATTTGGTACAATATTGTTGAAATGTTTGGAAACGTGAGATGATCTACCTGCCATGCATGTCACGCAAACCTACTTCTAGAACCAATTGTTGATAGGAGGTAAAATTCCCTCCCGCGATAGGGGATAACTACTTGATTACAATCCCCAATTAGGATTGTTTTCGATTGGGATAGTATTTTCCAACCAAATTCATGCAATTGATTTTCCACTCAAACTATTTTCTCTTATAAAAAGAGACTATATAGTTTAAGCTCTAATCTAAATAATCCTAGATTTACAGAAAAGAAATCCTAACTAATGTTCATATCTCAATTGAGAGAAAAGTTTAATTATAGGTGTAGATAGACTGATTAATTATTCATATTAGAGAAGGAATTATGTATCCAAAGAATATTTAAGTACAATAAATATTGTTTCTAGAAATAAATAGCTATAGTTATATCCACACTTTATGATAACAATTTCAGGGCAAATTTAAGTGCCATTCAAGGCAGAGTAATGAGAAAAAAAGTCTCATAAATTAACTCTGAAAAAAAAATTATTCATCTATAGCACGTTAAGAATAATCATAGAATATAGATGATCCTCCTGATAACTATTAGTTAAATATCAACATTGTAATATCAAATAAAATAAGGTATTATAATTGAAAATTTTGTTTATAAGGAATTCCTCAAGTAGATCAATTATAATTGCATATGCGTAGCATATCATTAGTCATAAGAATAATAACAATGATGTCTAATGTATCCTCTATTTGATATACTAATATTCAATGAGTTTAAGACCATGTAAAATATTCACACAACATTTTAGTAAAATAATCTGTAAATAATTAACCAAAAAGAAATTATAGCAACTTCACATTACTTATGGATGAACTCAACAAAGGATAGTGTCTTCAAAATTAAATTCAATCTGATAGGAGTAAAATTATTATTCCTCAATTTCCAACCCTCTCTTCCTTATTTCAAATTACAATAAATAGGAATCAAATATCCCAAAATCTAGAATAGTTTCATCTTTTGTTTCTACTAACTAGTCCAAGTGTCAACTTGATTTGATAATTGATATCAGGGAGATATATATTCCTCTCATGTAGCAACTTCTTTGTTGATTTTTCCTTCTTTTTATTGCATGTGATTTTTCCATAAGGTAATTGTCCTTAACATTGGTGAAATCGAAGGTGGATAAGGATATCTGCATTTAATTGGCACCGGTAGATCCTTTTGGCAATCTCCTCATATCTTGATTTAAAATTTGATAAGAAATTGTTGATGGATTTAGAGCACTCTGTTGGTCGAGTGCTAAATTCCTTGACATTGTCCACATTCTAGAAACTTAGATGTGTGATCCCATATGATCATGAGATTATCAGTTGATTTACATATGAAAGGCAATCTGATAGAGGTACAAATTTCCCAAGAAATTGTACATGGGGAATTTCATAATATTCATTAATGTCTAGAGATAGATCCCACAAATATTAATATCTCTTTCTAGCCTCTTTAATTAAATCCTATGTAAATAAGCAATTGATATGCCAAGAATATTTAGGACAAATGATTTCTTTTGTTTCACATTCCTTCGAATTATCAAATGACCTTTGAGCTTCTTTTTGTTTCTCAAACTATGTTTGATATTTTGCAGTAAATTGTAGGAATTGATCATGTTTCTTTTTTATTTCATACATCTTGGCATAGAAAAATCCTTGCAGAGAGGCTAGTATGTTGATTAAATCCATTGCTTCTTTCCTTGAGGTTTTTGAATTCTTTATTTTTATTTTCAATTCATTTAATTGAGAAACAAACGTGTCAACTTGGTTCTCATGTCTTTTGCTCATTTTCTTCTTTTCATCAAGAAGAACAACTAGTTGTCTATCATGCTCATATTTTGAATTATCTATTTTAGTCCTTAGTTGTTCAATGACATCCAAAGATATCATATTTTCTTATGTAAGATTATTTGTCCGATCTTAATGTTCTTTTGGCTAGATGGTCTCCTGCAAAATCATTTGTTCTTGTAGTTCTAATACCTTTTTAATTAAGCATACAACCTACTTATTAAACATTTGTTTGCATCAAGAAATGCCCCTAAGGAATCAAAAGATTCTTCTAAAAAATCTTGTTCATTTAGATGTGTGGCATTCCAAAGATTAACTGCTTCATGTGTGGTTTCGTCATGATGTGCAGTCTTTCTCCTCTTAGTTTTCCTTTTTACTATGGTATTTGTTGTATAATCAAAGATATAAGTATTTAATGAAAAAACAATGTCCTGAATAGGATGAAGACTATCAAAGTCAAAAGATGGGGAAAATATTCTTCTTGGGATGGAAGTGATGGGAGTAGTATCAATGGAAGGGATAGTTGCAACAACTTCTAACTCGATGTTATCAGTAATAGTATTGGTACCAAGCTCTATATTTACCTCGGTAGTTTTAAGACGAGTATTTGTTGTTTCTTTTTATTATCCTCTTCTCGTGTTGCATTTCCCTATTGACTTGGTTTGTGCATGTCAGTTGTAGAAATACTTTGAGCCTGCTCTGTTTCATATTTAGATTGTTCTTCCTCCTCTTCCTCAACAATTATTTTCACATTACCCTAATTTTAGTTTTTCTCTTCTAAGAATAATTTATTTATCATCAATTTTCGATCGAGGAGTTCTTTCATTTTTGAACTACCTCTCAACTCCTCAATACCCTGACCCACTTCCTGATAATTTACATCTTTCTCAAAAATAATATCAAATGGGTCAATCTTGTGATTGTATTCCTTGACATTTTTTACCATACTACAATGTTTCTTGACAAGAATTGTTGGGTCATGTCTTTTGAAATTTACTTGGGCTAGCTAGATTGCATCCATTTGCTCTACTTATTTTCGATCATGTTTTGCATTTAGGAATGAGAAAATTCCTAGTGAAATTAGAAAGGATCGTCATTGTGTTTTTTGGCTTCTTGAAAGAGATGGAGAAATGTCGACACTAACAGTTTGATATGCAATCTCTCTCAGTTCCAATTTATCTCTAACATATCTAGGTAAGATATGGAGACATCCTTCACATCGATACAACCTTATATAGGAAAATTCCCCATCAATAAACAAATCACCAATTTCTTTAATAACATCAATAGCTTCTAGAGTAAATCTGTGGGTTGGTTGATTTTTCATAATCATGTGAAAATGAACCATAAAGTGGTTGCAAATTTCATAGAATAAATGTTTATTGTTTATTTCCCACATTTTTGAAGAGTGTATGTGAACAACCTCTTCAAAAGAAGTCCAATTCCAAGCCAACAAAGGGAATGGAGTGACTCAACATACATAATCTATCAAATATCCCAAGATGAAGAATCGTGGACAGTACCATGGGGATACTTTGTATGATTTTTTAACTTCTAACCTGATGTTGGTATAAATTATATGAGACAACATGAACAATTCTCCTTTCAGAACTTGGTGAATTAGGGGAACCCAAATAAATTTGAATTTAAAAGAATCTTTGTCAGCATAGATGCAAGAGAGCATGGTAGCTACTATCAC
This sequence comes from Picea engelmannii, assembly GCA_009831015.1. Taxonomy (NCBI): domain Eukaryota; kingdom Viridiplantae; phylum Streptophyta; class Pinopsida; order Pinales; family Pinaceae; genus Picea; species Picea engelmannii. The sequence goes on from ML789295.1 coordinate 407,215, forward strand.
GGGGGGTTTCTTCAATCTTATAATAGAGTATATTTTATATGTTATAATTTTGAATGAAATGGGGTAATTCCACCACTCTCTAATTAAATCACCCATTTGCATTTCTTCCCCTACAACCTCTTTTTCAATTAAACTCTTCATAAAATTGTAATCTAAATAGAATGTGGGTGGAATTAATTTATACATCTTGGAAACATCTTCTGGTATAAAAGACCCAACAATATTATGAGAAGAATTCATAACAATGCAAGTGGAAACATTGATTTGAGAAATAATCCACCGTACCAGATCATAGTAGGGGAGCATGATTGGTCTGGCCACTATTTTATCAAGGAAAGAATTCTTGTTGTTAACCAAGTCATACAAATCAAACTCATATTCATATGTAAAATCACCATCTTCAATGAACTTGTAAATCTTGGTCCACCCCATGCTACTCGTTAGTCGTGTCTTGAAAGAGGTGTATGAGAAAAATGTTGAATTGGAGTTCTTATCAATCACTTCTTCCTCGTCCTTTTGTTTTTTTTATTTTCCTTTCCTAGTCATTCTATCATAGAGGATACCTATAAAAAAAATTAAGGTAAGTTAGGATATTTTTTGGGGAAGCACAATATTTGCGGAAGTTCATAGATTCATTTTAAGTGGTAGTTGCACCACTCCGCACCATAAAATCTAGTGGTAATAGTTTCCAGTGGGGAAAGAATCAGTAGAATTCCTTTGAATGGATTGAAAGAAACATCAATCAAGCACCAATGCTTGCACTACCAAACCTGCATAAGCCCTTCAAAGTGGAGACAAATGCAAGTGGGTATGCCATGGGAGAAGTATTGATTCAGGGAGGAAGACCCATATGCTATCATTATAAAGTATTTCATGGGGTGATTATCAACTACCCTACCTAAGAAAAGGATCTATATGCCTTGGTGCAATATTTCAAAAAATGGAAGAACTATCTGATGGGTAAGAAGACCATCATACAAACAAATCACTAGCAACTACAATATTTACAGTCCTAGAGTAAGCTACAACAAACTAGCCATTACATGTGGATGGAGTTTTTACAAAAAACTTATTTGGTTATAAAGTATAATAAGGGTAGAAAAAATAATGTTGAAGACATCCTTTCATGGACACCCACATCCAAGATTAAAAAGTTGGGAATTGTGATGCACATGGAGCCTTTTACGCATGATGCATACAAAGAAGATGAGGACTTGAAGGAGGTTTTTCAGCAACTGTAGGGCCAAATTCATATAGAATAAGGTGATAGAGAGCATGACTATAATTTCCAAAATGGTCTAATCTACAAGATCGACAAGATTTGTGTTATTAATGGTGAACGATCGCAACTTATCAGAGAGGCTCACACCTCTAAGGTTGCAGGAAATTTTGGTGTTGGGAAGATAGTTTCCAACTTATAGAGGTATGTGTACTAACCCATAATACAAGAATATATAGCAGAATATATTATAGGATGTACACTTTGTTGTACGAGCAAGACTAATAACATGAATCAAGGTCCATACCATCCCTTACCTGTACCCACTCGACCTTGGGAAATTATTTCCATGGATTTTGTAGGAGGTTTACCTACAACTAGGACGATACATGATTATCTATTTATGATAGTTGACAGGTTCAAGAAAATTTTCATTCTCATGCCTTGTAAAAATACCATCAATGGAAAAGAAACATAAAATAAGTTCTTTGAATAGGTATAGGTGTAGTTTGGGATACCAAGGAGCATAATCTCAGATAGGCATACCATATTTATCAATGCATTTTGGACTACATTATGGGACAATATGGACACTATGTCGGATTACTAAGAAGGGGGTGAATCAGTAATAGAGAAATTTAATCCTTTTTAACAATATAATGCAAATTTTATATCAATGTAGCATCATCATCCAATATTCTCAGTGTAAATAAAAAATGAAAAAATGAGCAATCATACACATACACAGTACACTAGTGTTTTTACGTGGAAACCCAAAGTAGGAGAAAACCACAAAATTATTTTTCTTATATGTCTTTAAGAATTACATTCACTGGAAGCACCAACTTCCTTTGTTTTCTAGCTGCAACTGGAAGGAGGCTCCAACCCCCTAGATTCTCCGGTTACAACTTGAGGGCAGCTCCAACTCCCCAATTCTCTGGATACAACCAAGAGGAGGCTACAACCCCCTATGTTCTTTGGCTACAACCGAAAGGTGGATAAAACCACTTTTCCTTTCCCCCCCCATCCAACCACCATGTCGTAGAAGTAGAATTATGAAACCACTATCACACTATCACTGTGAGATATAATGTTGTAAACCTGTACCAATCAACCTGTGCCAAACAACATGTAACAATCTATACCAAGCAACCTGTAATCAACGTGTACCATAAACAAGTGCATCAACCATGCAACAACATGTACCTCAACTTGTACCATCAACGAGTGCATCAACCATGCACCAAATATGTACCAATCATGCATCAAATACACATAAACTATGACTCATCAATATGTACCATCATCATCAACTATACACCTCATGTATGTGCCAACTCATCAACTACTTGTCTCAACCATGTACCCAACATGTACCTCAACCAAAATCCTTCATCAATTTCATCATCCAAATATGATTTGTAACTTTGTAATAGACCTGGTGTATATGATCACATACCTGCAAACCTTCCTTAACTTTAACAACAAGAGACTACCATTTTCATCAAACTTTACTTTAGTGTTACATGACTAATTTTGGATTAGTCAACAACCCTAACATGAAATAATCATACCTATGTACATGTAATGGATACATATACGAAAATAGGACACAATTTTCTTCGGTTTCTTTTATGTAATTCCTCCAGGTTTCACTGCTTGGAACCCCTCAGAAAATGATTTATAGAAAAAATGGCATACATTGTTGAATTTTGGCTTATTCTAGAGAGCGAAATTGTAGAGCGTGCCCCACACAAAATATTTGTTGTATGGATCTGAAAAATGGTACACAAAATACTAAAGACTTTACTCTAACTAATACATTTGGTATTACTGAATTTGGATCTATTATGAAGAATTTATGACATTTTTACCCGAAACACTTGTTTTATACTAGTTTCAAGACTAACCACAAACCCTATTTTCCACGGAGTGTAACTCCGAAAATAAAACGACCCAAAAGATGAAAAATTTATCACAGCTACTTGGATATGTTTACTCGATGGCCTCCATATTTCGCAGTTAGAGTCATTCTAAAAAAAACGTTATTGTGAAAATGGTGAGATGACCTGTAAATAACATACCTTAGAAAGCATCATCAAAATAATTTATCCTCATTTGAATTTTGATGCAGGAGCATCGCCAACACATCAAGCGAGCCAGCGCGGAAGTGGAGGATAGCTGGACAAGCCAGCACAAATTTTGAAAATGCTTTGGGACTGTTGCACGATCTTAAATGAGTCATTTAAGAGGAGGCGCCTTTGTATATTGTAATGGACCTTGAGCGGATAGCTCTTGTCCTTTAGTAGATAGTCTACATTTAATTTAGTTAATGTTGGTAGATAGGATTTTTAATTCTAGATTTGATAGCTTAGAGTCCAAGAGAGAAAATGGATATAGACACCCTCATTGTATCATTGTAATAGAACCCCTGAGCATAATATAGAACAGGAGAAAGAAGAGAAGAGCATACAGAGGACTGTATGAAGAACACCCATGTACATATATTGAATTAATAAAAGAAAGCTTTGATTCAATTTCATGGTTATGTGTTGTTTCTCTGTGTATTGATGTTATGCTCATGAATATTTGCTTCATGTCATACATTTGCTTTTATGTATGCTGTGTATATGAATTCATGTATGAATTGAAGTCTGAGAGGGTGAGTGAATGAGTTTCAATTGTTTCTCTAATTGAGCCAGAGGATTCCTGCAAGGAGTGCAGTTGAATTGTCCGCAAGAAGTGCATTGACAGAAGGGTTCAATTAGAGTTAGATTTTGTTCTCATTCTCTCGAAGGTGCATATAGGCACAGTGTCGTGCAAGGAGTGCGCAAGACAAGCTAAGTCTCAGAGTTTCGATTCTGAGCAGAGTATCAAAAGACTGTTGCTGCAGGAGTGCGCAGAGTCAAAGGACTTCAACACTGAGGCGTCGTTGAAGGTTTGCTGCAAGGAGTGCGCGCAAAAATTTCTCTGAAGGACTTGAGAGTCGAGAACAAGATCAGGAGGTATAGAACCTTGATTTATTTCCAGGGGAAGCACAGGGAGTTGGTGCCTTGAAAGCTTGCAAGAAGTCTTACAGGTTAGCGAGCAACCGGACAAGTTCTGTCGAAGAACTCGTTGTCAATTTGGTGGGCTAAGGAAAGGAAGAATGGACGGACGGAATCCTTTGGAGATATTTCGTGAAGTTCCATGGGCCGTTGGATCTCACGGAGGTGCGAGGAGGTTACAGTGTAACCGTGGAAGAGATTCGAAGCTCAGGAAGGGCAAAGTCGTCGATCCTGAGTCATAGGGACCGTCAGATCTACACGTGGCATCGTGTATCGGGGATTCGCAAGTCGAAGCTCCAAAATTGTGCAACAAGAATTGCGATATCGCGATCCGCGATATCCTGACAGGATCAAGACCGTCTATTGTGTGGGACGCGTGTCAAGAGATCCGAGGAAGTCGTGAATCAGAGTATCGGGGGTTTCGAGAACAGGATACTCAGACAGTTTGAAATCGCAATCCGCGATATCCCGATGGGAGAGTTGGGTGGGCCACAATAGGAGCTAGTGGAGAACAAGTGGCACAGTATCGGGGATCGGGAAAAGGAAATTCATGAGTCCATCGACATCCGGATTCACGATCCTGCGAATTCTGAAATCCCGACAGGGGTGACAAGGAGTTGAGGAGACAGCCCACACGTGCAGCGGAGTTTCGTTGCATCGGGTATCGAGAGTCGGAAAATCAAAGTGCACGACACCGCGAGTAGCGAAACCGCGATAAGAGAAGTCCCGATAGATACGGGAAGAGGTCAGCATTGACTAAGGCATCGGGTCTCGTGGATTCGAGAGCCCAGGGATAGACAGTAAACTTGCGAAGCTGGGAGTTTCGATTTCCCGATCAGTGAACAAAGGGGAGTCGCGTGAAGAGAATCTGTGGGATGCAGATTTCCCGATAGGGAAATAGAGGAACCTTGGAGTTCTTTGGGCCGAGAGGAAAAGAAGATCCTGTGTGAGCGGACGTGCTCCAAGGAGTTCCGCTGCGTCAGGTTTGGTATCAGAGTGGGAATATCTCTTTGCTTTATGTAGCAGAGAAAGAGAATTCGCCATGCCACCCAGGAGAGAGAGGCAATCACCTGATCCAAAGGATAGGGAGGTGTGAAGAAGATGCAGGCAGGTAGTCAATCCAGAAATGGAGAGACATATGCGTGATCTCCGAGCAAGGCTTGAAGATATGGAGACAGCGCAGAGATGCACAGCTAGTACAGGGGATCTGAGCGATTCTGACAATGAAGTAGAGGCTGAACACGAAGAGGAAGTTGCAGCTGAAGATGCATCAAACGAGTGTTTGATCAAAGTTATCTCTAGAATGGGTGCAAAGGCGAAGATGGAAATTCCAGTTTACGAGGGAAATCTGGATGCAGAAGAGCTACTAGATTGGATTAGAGCTCTAGATACCTACTTCGACTATGACGATATCGAAGAGGATAAGAAAGTCAAGCATGCTGTCACACGCTTGAAAGGACATGCAACATTGTGGTGGGACGAGCTACAAGCTGACAGACGCTGCAAAGGCAAGCGGAAGATCAAGAGTTGGGATCGGATGATCGCAAAGATGAAGGCGAAGTTCATCCCAAGGGATTATCAAATTACTCTGTTCAGGAGGATGCAGAACCTGAGACAGAAGCTGATGACAGTGAAAGAATACACTGAGGAATTTTATCAACTGAACATCAGAGAAGGTCATCGGGAGAACGATGATGAGAAGGTTGCCAAATATGTGAATGGTCTGATATACAAAATTCAGGATGAATTGAGCATGGTAACCATTTGAACAGTGGAGGATGCTTATCAGATGGCTCTAAGGGCTGAAGAGAAGCTAAGCCGTAAGCAAGGTCAGCGAGGCCGAGTAAGAAGTCAGCCCAGGGGCAAGGCAGTTGTCCAGGACAAATACCAAAAGCCCAAGGAGGAATGGAAGAAACCTCAGGGTAAAGTTGAGAAACTTGGAACCTCACAGAGAGGGCCATATTTTGAACAAAGAGGGCAGCATACAGAGCAGAGCGGAGGATATGCTGACAACAACACTTTTCCTCATACTAGAGGTAGAGGAAGAGGAAGAGGTGGAGTAATCGCATGCTTCACATGTGGAAAGAATGGGCACAAGTCTTATGAATGCCCAGAGAAAAAGAAGGACATCGAAGAAGCTCACATCACCGAAGCGTAGAGGCGTGATGTTGAGGCAGAAGACGCCGAAGGCAGAAGATCGCTCATGATGTGAAAAGTCCTTTTGACACCTGAGAAGGAGGTGCAGGAAAGTTCAGTCCAAAGGACCAAACTATTCAGAATAGCTTGCAAAACCAAGGACAAGGTGTGCAAGGTCATTGTGGACAGTGGTAGCACGGATAATCTCGTTTCGATAGAGATGGTAGAAAAGATGGAGTTGGAGACGACTGGTCATCCAATCCCATATAGAGTTTCGTGGCTACAGAAGGGACACCAGGTAACTGTTACTAAACAATGTTTGGTTGAATTCAAGATAGGTGGGTATAATGATAAGATCTTATGTGATGTTATTCCCATGGATGTATGTCATCTATTGTTGGGTAGACCATGGAAATATGACAGAAATCTGATTCATGATGGGAGAATGAACACATATACCCTGGAGAAGAATGGGAGAACCCATATGTTGCTTCCGATAAAATATAAGGAGGTGAAGCCGGAAGTGAGCAACACAGTACTTCTCATGAGTGGGAAGGAGCTTATTATAGAGGTGAAGAAGAAGGAAGATCCACAATTCTTTGTGGTCAAGAAGCCAAGGATTGTTCTTACTACCACAAGAGTGGATGATCTACCAGATGAGATTCAGGAACTACTGGAAGAGTTCACTGACATCATCGTGGATGAATTACCTCGTTCGTTGCCACCAATGAGGAGTGTGAGTCATCATATAGACCTCATACCAGGGGCCAGTTTCTCGAACAAATCCGCGTACAGGTTGACACCACAAGAAAATGAGGAGGTCAAGAAGCAGGTCCAGGAGTTATTGGACAAGGGATTAGTCAGAGAAAGCTTGAGCCCATGTGCTGTTCCGACAGTACTCAGTCCAAAGAAGGATGGGGGTTGGAGAATGTGTACCGACTCAAGAGCGATCAACAAGATAACCATTAGATACATATTTCCACTGTCGAGAATGGATGATCTGATGGATTGCCTGAGTGGGGAAAAATATTTTTCAAAGATTGATCTGAAAAGCGGATATCACCAGATTCGCATGAGGGAAGGTGATGAGTGGAAGACAGCCTTCAAAACCAACGAAGGACTATATGAATGGCTAGTCATGTCGTTTGGTTTGACAAATGCACTGAGTACCTTTATGAGGTTGATGAATGAAGTCCTGAGGGAGTTCATCGGGAAGTTCATCATCGTATATTTGGATGATATACTGATTTAAAGTAAATCAATGGCAGAGCACTTGAATCATTTGTCTATAGTAATGAAGAAGCTACAGTAGGAGAAGTTGTTGATAAATATGAGGAAGTCCTCATTCATGAAGACATAACTCATTTACTTGGGATTTGTTATTTCAGCAAATGAGTTGAGGATGGATCCGGATAAGGTAGAAGTGATCAAGAATTGGCCATCACCGAGAAATGTATTCGAGGTGAGAATTTTTCATGGTTTGGCTAGTTTCTACCGGAAGTTCATCAAGAATTTCAGTGGAATTAGCGCAACGATGATGGATACAGTGAAGAAGCGGCATAAATCTTTTCACTGGACAGCAGAGGCTGAGAAGAGATTCAATCTGTTGAAGCGGAAGATCACGGAACAACCATTGTTGGTGTTGCCTGATTTCCAGAAAACATTTCAGGTGAAATGTGATGCAAGTGGGTTTTCCATAGGAGCGGTCTTGAGTCAGGAGGACAGACCAATTGCATATTTCAGTGAGAAGTTGAATGAGGCAAAATTGAAATACTCTACGTATGATAAGGAATTTTATGCTATCATACATGCATTGAAGAAGTGGAGGCATTACTTGATCCCAAAAGAATTTGTTTTGTATAGTGACAATCATGCATTACAGTTTGTGACTCAACAGGAGAAGTTGAATTAGAAGCATGCAAAATGGGTAGAGTATATGCAGAATTTCACATTTGTGATTAAGCATATTTCGGGTACTGCTAACAAAGTGGCTGATGCTTTGAGCATGAAGTGTTTGTTGCTGCAGGAATTCCGAGTCAAAACATTGGGTTTTGAAAATATCAGGGACATGTACGCAGGAGATGCAGATTTTGCAGAAGCGTATGAAGCAGCTGAGAATCCAGTTCTCAGAGACAGAAGCCCTTGGATAGATTATATGATCCAGGAGGGATTGTTGTTCAAAGGAAATCAACTGTGTATTCCGAAATGCTCCATGAGGGAGAATCTGTTGAAGGAGAAGCACAGTGGTGGATTAGCAGGACACTTTAGCCATGAAAAAACATTCGCAAAGCTGAGTGAATCATATTTTTCACCAGGAATGTGAGCAGATGTCAAGAGATTCATTGACAGATGTATAATTTTCCAGCATTCGAAGGGGAGAAAGCAGAATGCATGTTTTTATCAGCCATTGCCCATACTAGAGAGGTCATGGGAGGCGATAAGCATGGATTTTGTATTGGGGTTGCCAAAGACACAAAGAGGTGTTGATTCAGTCTTTGTGGTCATGGAAAGGTTTTCCAAGATGGCACATTTCATCCCATGCCAGAAAAACAACGATGCGACTCACATCGCAAATCTGTTCTTCAAGGAGGTCATTCGACTTCATGGATTGCCGAAAAGTATAGTTTCGGACAGAGATACTAAATTCATAGGGCATTTTTGGAGGACCTTATGGAAGAAGCTAGGAACTAACTTGGCGTTTAGTTCTACTTATCATCCTCAGATAGATGGAAAAATGGAAGTGGTCAACGGAAGTCTGGGAGACTTGCTGAGAAGCTTGGTGACAGAAAACCACAGCAGTTGGGACCAGTTATTGCCACAGGCAGAGTTCGCATACAATGATTCAGTGAATCAGAGTACAAGTCGAATTCCATTTCAGATTGTGTATGGCACACAATCGAGAGGAGTTTCTGAACTGAGGGATTCAGAACAGACTACTACTAGCAGCGCTAGTGCAGAAGAATTCACTGAGGCGATGAAAGAACTTCACAACAGGGTTAAGGAGCGACTGCTGAAATCAAGTCAGGAATATAAGCGCAGAGCAGATCAGCATCGGAGACAACTTCAGTTTGAAGTTGGTGATCTAGTTCTGGCACATCTGAGGAAGGAAATTTTCCCAAGGGGAACATACAATAAGCTGAAGATGAAGAAAATCGGGCCATGCAAGGTCTTGAGAAAATTCAGAGAAAATGCTTATGAGATCGAGTTGTCGGATGGCATCGGAATATCTCCGATATTCAACATCTCAGATTTATACCCATACAGGGTTGGAGAAGTAGAGACTGGAATAGAGGAGGCAGTAATCTAGTGGATGAAACAATTTCCAGTTGCAGAGAAGCCACAAATAGAATACATACTGGACAAGAGAGTGGGTAAGAAGACCAGAAGGAAGGAATACTTCGAGTATATGGTCAAATGGAAGGGCCATCCTATGGAAGATGCCATCTGGGAGAGCGAAACGGAGATACAGAAGCATGGACAGACCGTGCAGGAGCTCATGGACAGGAGCCCATGAATTTTTTCAAGCCGAGGAGTATGATGCAGGATCATCGCCAACACGTCAAGCGAGCCAGCACGTCAAGCGAGCTAGCACAAATTTTGAAAATGCTTTGGGACTGTTGCCCGATCTTAAATGAGTCATTTAAGAGGAGGCGCCTTTGTATATTGTAATGGACCTTGAGTGGATAGATCTCGTCCTTTAGTAGATAGTTGGCATTTAATTTAGTTAATGCTGGTAGATAGGATTTTTAATTCTAGATTTGATAGCTTAGAGTCCAAGAGGGAAAACGGATATAGACACCCTCATTGTATCATTGTAATAGAACCCCTGAGCATAATATAGAACATGA
>ML789295.1:418471-452646 GCA_009831015.1 Picea engelmannii
CGATATCTCGACGGGAGAGTTGGGTGGGCCACAGTAGGAGCTAGTGGAGAACAGGTGGCACATTATCGGGGATCGGGAAAAGGAAAGTCCCGAGTCAATCGACATCTGGATTCGCGATCCCGCGAATTCTGATATCCCGACAGGGGTGACAAGGAGTTGAGAAGACAGCCCACATGTGCATCGGAGTTTCGTTGCATCGGGTATCGGGAGTCGGCAAATCAAAGTGCACGAAACTGTGAGTAGTGAAACTGCGATAAGAGAAGTCCCGATAGATATGGGAAGAGGTCCGCATTGACTAAGGCATTGGGTCTCATGGATTCGAGATCCCGGGGATAGACAATGAACTTCCGAAGCTGCGAGTTTTGATTTCCCGATCAGTGAACAAAGGGGAGTCGCGTGAAGAGAATCTTTGGGGTGCAGATTTCCCGATAGGGAAATAGAGGAACCTTGGAGTTCTTTGGGCCAAGAGGAAAAGAAGATCCTGTGTGAGTGGGCGTGCTCCGAGGAGTGCGGCTGCGTCAAATTTTGACCTTCTTTACTTCACCTTCCCTGTGAAATTATCTTTAGATATCCTTTGGTTACCTCAGTCACTTGTATATATTCAATATGCTCAAGTGTAATTAAAATGAGAGACCCTTGTGTCTTATTTATACTTTTATGTAGCTTCCTCAAGGGGTTACCTTCTAACCATTTTAAACCACTTTCCTTATTTTAGGGCTAACCCACTTCTAACCACTTGTACACTTAGTAATTTCTCCATTAAATTTATTATTTAAATAATTTATTTTGTATCCACTTTGAATTATAGTACACTCATAACTTCATTTTATTATTTAAATAAAAAAAAATTGCAACCGCTTTGACATCTTTGACTTTTAGGGGCTTCTAGATGACTCATGAGGGTTCTCCAACTTCACATGGAAATAAATCTCTAACCGTGAGGAGTTATGTGATGTTCCACATACCACCGGAAATGGCATGACATGTAATATCCATCTAAAATAGTCTTACCATCAAATATATTAAAACTAATACCATTATATATCAAACAAACTTGGATCAATTACCTAAACGTTTTTGCTACGAGAATTCGCTACTGGACTTTCTTCGAGTGTTGACGTGAATTAAAACCAACCCAAATAATAAAAAATCCCCCCCTTTGGCATTTATGGAAACACTCTGATGAAATATTGAAGTCATATCACTCATGCCCCCCCTATGACCATCATTCCCTCTGGAACCATGCCATTGTTCTCTTTCTCCAAGGATTTAACTTTGCATATGATAAATCTCTCCCCCTTTTTCTTTAATGGCAAAGGTATATTTCCATCCGAGGCTTCTCCCACTGACTGAAATATTCTTGAAACTGATCTCCCAACCTGAACTATCCTCTTTATGGTACTTCCTTGTGTAAATATAATACATATAAGATAAGCATTCAAAAGCATTCATTTTGGAGTAGAAATTACTCTGAGTCTCTAGCGAATATACTCAAAGTATTCCCTTAGAAGCGGTTTTGTAAAGACGTCTACCACTTGTTCTTTTGTTTCCACATATTCAACTCTAATGTTATTTTCTACAACTTGTTCTCGTAGAAAGTGATACTTGATTGGAATGTTCTTCGTCTTGGAGTGTATCACTAAATTCTTTGAGATACTGATGGCTCTTGTATTATCACAATAGATTGGAATGGGCTCATCATACTCAACCTGTATACCTGTCAAAGTTTGTTTCATCCATAGAACCTATGTACAACATCCTGTTGATGCAATATTTTTGGCTCCGGTTGTAGATAAGGATATTGATGATTATTTCTTTCTTAGCCAACATACTAAACACTCACCAAAGTAGAACACTGCTCCACTGGTGCATCATCGGTCATCAATGCAACCTGCCCAATCTGCATATGTATAGGAAATAAGTGATAGATCCTTTTTTTTTGGATACCATAATCCAAACTCTTTTGTTCTTTTGAGATATCTTAAAATCCTCTTCACTTATAATACATGTGATTCCTTTGGTGTTGCTTCAAATCATGCCACCTGTCCAACTACCTGCATTACATTTGGTCTAGATGTTGTCACATATAGTAAGCTACCAATCATTGACATGTATTTCCTCTGGTTTGTAGACTTTGAATCATCATCTTTGCTCAACTTGCAATTGGTTTGCATAGGAGTGGTAACTGGCTTGCAATCTTCCATTCCAAACCTCTTTATCATTTTTTTGATATACTTAGTTTGAGAAATAAAAATTCCTTGGTTTCTTTGACTTATTTGAAGACCCAGAAAGAACGATAGTTCTCTGAGTAATGACATTTGAAATGCATTATGCATATCCTTTGCAAATTTATAGCTTAACCTGTCATCAATACTTCCAAAAATAATATCATCAAAATTGTTATCACTCTATAATACCTCGGGCTGAGTGAGAAATTGATAGAGGTAATTGTTTCAACCACTTGGAGTCTTGGATCTAGCCCTCCAAGACTCATAGAGGGCTCTCTCTGTATGATTTAGCTTGGTTTGGCGTAGGATATTAGGCTAGTTATGAGGGATCGGGGTTTTTGGTTTTTAAATGGTTGGTTTGGGACAACAAGGAGGGCCATTGGGAAAATGGGGTTTGTGCTTAAATATATGATTCACTCTCAGATCTAGACAAATCTCCTACACAGGGCAAGGTAGTGGAAATGTTGGAAAGTTTGAATGGTGTCAAATGAGGAAGAAATAGGGGAGGAAAAAGACAAGCAAAGGAGCATTTAAGAATTCATAAACTGATCTTTTAGAAGAGAAACATAAAGATTATCAAGAACCATATGCAAAGTATTTCTCCAAGAAATTCTTCTCTATTAATTTTCCTTTGACAATAAGAATTTGAAAACAAATGAAAAGATAACTGGAAAAACACTTAACAGAGAAAAGAAACGCCACCAACGCCTCAACACAAGAATCATGTCAACAACTTGCCTATTACTAATCGATCATTTCAAGATTACAGAAAAAACTTTATGGAATGGCAAGGCCCATAGTCTAGCAATGAAAAACCACTTCCTTTCAGGTCGAACCCTCCCTTCATCTTTTACATGTGCATATATAGAAGAAAAATGCCTCAACCTTCAAAAGACTTGAGCTCTAATTTTTTGTTTCTAATAATAGAAAATGGTTATATGGAATGACACATGTAACCACTAAACTACCTAATTCCTAGTAACTAACTTAACAAAGAATGATTTGAAATCTGGAAATGCCACTTGAGCACCTCGAATGCTAGAGGTTGTTAGAATTTCCTGACAGCTGGAGAAACTATGTTCTAACCACTGCCTGAAATGTGGGAAATATTTTCTATTTGTCATGAATGAATTTAAATTGCCACCTGATGATGATCGAGCTGCCATATGCTCCATGAAATTTGGGATAAATATCTTTATATTACCTCTTTCCCAAATATTGCCTTGAGTCCTGGATCTGCCTCATTTTTCACTGGCTGAATTGGTGCCTTGACTTCCAGCTGTATTCAAAAGGATGTCCAAAAACAAGGAAACTCTGCCACTTGTCTGGAAAAAATCTCCTACAACCTCATGGATATAAAGGTTGTTCCACAATGTTGCCTTGCTTTTAGAACCCATATTTATAATTTTGTGGCTATCAATTTCCAGAGTCTTATCATCAAAAATCTTCAAGCTCCCTTTGTATACCCCATGAGTTGAATCATACTTAAAAATGTAAGCCATGTATTTGGCATCAATGAACGAGTCATTAATCACAACTACTTCAATATCTTCCTTGTCTAATGCAACACACAAAACCAACCTCCCAATACAACTGAATCCATTTATTCCAATCTTATTCCTCTACTTTCTCGAGGATTTTTGAACTCTAGGATGGATCTCTGTTTCAATAGCTCGAATTGGTTGCAAATTCCTAGCACTCTGACTCGGTAAGGCTGAAGCCTGATAAAACTACGCAGTGGATCCGAAGAAATTTCTTCCAAAGCATCTGAAAGGCAATCTAACTGTGCCATCAGTGCTTGTTATCTTCGATACATTCGGGTGATTACATTGCTGTAGCATTTCAATTTCTCCCCGTATGTCCTCATAGCCCTCTTCCCCTTCACATAAAGTGATCACTTTGATGGCAACCAGTTCTGAAGTTTTGAGATCTCTATCTTTATAGACCGCTCCATAAGACCCTTTTAATCTGCATTAAAAATCTGTGGAGTATGACTTGCCCTTCGGAACCAAGTATTGAAAATAGTTACCAAATGAGTACAATCATCCACATTTCAAGTGGCAAAACTTAGGCAATGTTGTAACAAGCTTTGAGCATCAGGCATTGGCAATGTGGAAATTATTTGTAGAAAAATATCTTCCAAATCCTGATAAGAAACCTTAGTGCATTTGATGGGGTAGGGGAAACACTATCTCTGTTGGTAATAAGAACTGGAAGCCAATCCTTTACAAGTTTCATCTGTACCTTCAGGGAAAACGTCATCACATCATCAAGGGAGACACAACTTCAGCCAACGACCAATCTCTTTGCCAAAGAAATCGATGCCCTTTGAATGATACCCTGCATTTGCTTAAATAAAATAACAGTGAAATTTTTTGAAAACGATGATGAATCCTTTAGGATTTAACAATTACATCCACTACATGTTTACATTTAAATCTGCAACTTAACACATGTATGCGCATATAAACACCTCTGCGCACTTGAATTTGCAGGATCCTCGTTCAGGTTCCTCATGCAGCCAAGATAATCGATCTAGCAAGAGAAGGAAGTCCATGCTCTGCAAACTTATCAATTTTCGCCCTCAAGAAAAGTAAACTTCCTTGTAAGAAGAGAAACAACTAGCAGGGTAAAATTATGCAATCAATGGTCGAGATGGAGTCAACTGATTGGTGGTTTCTATGAGTATCTATGTTGGCACCCTTCATGTACCAAATTATGCATAAGCGATGACATTTCTCTAGCCTGCCTTACATTTTCCTTAACCTCAACATGAATGCATCCTTGGAAACATACCACAGTGTTCATTCAAACTGAAAACTCAACTAAATGAACATCTAGCACCTGTAAATATTAAAAAAAACAATGCCCCGACACCTAGTAAATGCACTTGACAGTTGTTGCAATTTGTTTTATTTTTTAAACTTGTGGGAAAATCCCACATTCACGAGGAGAGAGAATTTATAAATGTTTACATATGCGAACGTTTGCATTGTATACTCGACGATGTGAGCCCAAGGCTACTACTTGTGTTGGGCGTTGGTGCTTCGGTGTTGGCTTGTATGTTGTTGTTGTTTGAACTTGTGTTATTGTTGATGTAGGTGTGTGGCTCGAGGATTTGAATATTGGCCTTTCAGACCCAAATATTTGGCATAAATTTAAATGAACTAAATAAGACCTTGTTATTAAAGCCTGAGAGCTAAAAAGACAATTTTTTTGCCAAAATTTTAAAACTAAAATAAAATTAAACTTGCTCTCAAAATAAGAGCTACCTCCACACCATGATTTTTAACTTTTCCCCCCAAAGGAACCCGAGAGACCAGAGATTCTTTAAAAAACCAAATTTTTAACAAAAATCCACAAATTAACCTGCGATAAAAGTTGAGAAGTGTTGATATTTTTCTGCCACCTTCATATTTTCTCTATGTGCCATGAGTCATCTGCGTTATGCCCAAAATATGCTCAAAATAGATATTAGTCAGAATATTGATTTTCCCTATAAGTTATAGGGTCCTAACATAGGCTCCACCTGGGGAAGATAGATCCAAAGGAGGTGTCTAGAACCACCGACCTCTGGGAACTTGATGATCAGTGTCTTCCTATTAGGCAATGGTGTCCAATTTATGAACTAAAAACTGAAATTTAGACTAAGAACTAATGACTGAAACTTTGTGCTGCAGATTTTAAAACCAAGAATTATGTACATCAGAGATCTAATGGTTGAATTGCAATCTGAAAAATGTTGAACTGAAGAAATACTTGGAAAATGCTCAAAGTATTGAGCTTATTTGCACACATCTACCTAGCCTACTTTGCTAACAGTTACTACTCTATCAAGTAATGAGAAAGTGCCAATGAATCCAACCCAACAATTGATCCCATGATTGGGCTTCCTCATCATGCTTGATGAAAATCAAAACTGAAATATGTAATGGCAACAGGTGATGGCTCAGGTCCTCGCAGAAAAAAACATGATTGAACATTTATACTGAAGAGGAGATCCATATAATTTGCAACCGGGTCAATAAATATATGATCTATTTGTTAATTCTCTAAGAATTCATTTATCATTTTAACATGGATGAGTTTTACATCCGTATCCTCAATACTAGACCATGACTGCAACTGTTCAGTTGCAGACTTATGCTTGAAAACAAAATATTCATCAATCGGAAAATCGAAAGACAATACAATCTCTTTTGGTTTTGGAGACGTAAGATTCTCATAAAACTGTTTTGGATTTTGGAAATTGTAGGACTGAATCGGAGTATTCAAGATCTCAATATCCTTTTCAAGTCTTTTAGCAAACAACTCGAGAACACAAATTTTAACTTCGGGAGAAAACCTTCTCGATTTCCAACAGTGAAACACGGTTGTTAACAAAACTTCGTCAATTTGAAAATCTGCTAACTCATCCCTAAATTCTTTTATAGCTTCACAAGATATAAGATTTTCCACATACCCTGTCATCTTGAATCATCATCAATGTTCTGAAATCTGGATCCGTTGGCAGTGAAGTCGCTCGGGAAATTTGAAGCTCGGGATCTTGAACAATGGAGTCGCCAGGTGAATGGTACAACCTTCCTGTGTTTGGCTTCTATTCACCATTAGAAGTCAAATCTGAACTTGAAGTGCACTTGTGGAGAATGTTCCCCCGCTTGGAGGCTGAGGGAGAAATTGACAGAGGTAATTGTTTCAACCGCTTGGAGTCTTGGATCTAGCCCTCCAAGACTCAGAGAGGGCTCTCTCTGTATGCTTTAGCTTGGTTTGGGGTAGGATATTAGGCTAGTTATGAGGGATCGAGGTTTTTGGTTTTTAAATGGTTGGTTTGGGACAACAAGGAGGGCCATTGGGAAAATGGGGTTTGTGCTTAAATATATGATTCACTCTCAGATCTAGACAAATCTCCTACACGTGGAAAGGTAGTGGAAATGTTGGATTGAATTAAGATTGAATGGTGTCAAATGAGGAAGATATAGGGGAGGAAAAATCCAAGAAAAGGAGCATTTAAGAATTCCTAAACTGAGATTTTAGAAGAGAAACATAAAGATTATCAAGAACCATATGCAGAGTATTTCTCCAATAAATTCTGCTCTATTAATTTTCCTTTGACAATAAGAATTTGAAAACAAATGAAATGATAACTGGAAAAACATTTAACAGAGAAAATAAATGCCACCAACACCTCGACACAAGAATCCTGTCAACATCTTGCCTATTACTGATCGATCATTTCGAGATTATAGAAAAAACTTTATGGAATGGCAAGGCCCATAGTCCAGCAAAGAAAAACCACTTCCTTCCAGGTTGAACTCTCCCTTCATCTTTTACATGTGCATATATAGAAGAAATATGCCTCAGCCTTCAAAAGACTCGAGCTCTAATTTTTTGTTTCTAATAATAGAAAACGGTTATATGGAATGACACATGTAACCACTAAACTGTCTAATTCCTAGGAACTAACTTAACAAAGAATGATTTGAAATCTGGAAATGCCACTTGAGCACCTTGAATGCTAGAGGTTGTTAGAATTTGTTGATAGATGGAGAAACAATGTTCTAACCATTGCCTGAAATATGGGAAAGCTTTTCCATTTGTCATGAATGAATTTAAATTGCCACCTGATGATGATCGAGCTGCCATATGCTCCATGAAATTTGGGATAAATATCTTTAGACTTCCTCTTTCCCAACTATTGCCTCGAGTCCTGGATCTGCCTCGTTTTTCACTAGCTGAATTGGTGCCTTGACTGCCAGCTGTATTCAAAAGGATGTCCAAAAACAGGGACACTCTGCCACTTGTCTGGAAAAAATCTCCTTCAACCTCATGGATATAAAGGTTGTTCCACAATGATGCCTTGCTTTCAGAACCCATATTTATAATTTTGTGGCCATCAATTTCCAGAGTCTTATCATCAACAATCTTCAAGCTCCCTTTGTATACCCCATGAGTTGAATCATACTTAAACATGTAAGCCATGTATTTGGCATCAATGAATGAGTCATTGATCACAACTACTTCAATATCTTCCCTATCCAATGCAACACACAAAACCAACCTCCCAATACGATTGAATCCGTTTATTCCAATCTTGTTCCTCTCCTTTCCCAAGGATTTTTGAACTCTAGGATGGATCTCTGTTTCAATAGCTCAAATTGGTTGCAAAGTCCTAGCACTCTGAATCTGTAAGGATGAACCCTGATAAAACTACGCAGTGGATCCGAAGAAATTTCTTCCAAATCATTCGAAAGGAAATCTAACTGTGCCATCAATGCTTGTTATCTTTGATACATTCGGGTGATTACATTGCTGTAGCATTTCAATTTCTCCCTGTATCTCCTCATAGCCCTCTTCCTCTTCACATAAAGCGATCACTTTGATGGAAACCAGTTCTGAAGTTTTGAGATCTATAGCTTTATAGACCACTCCATAAGACCCTTTTAATCTTCATTAAAAATCTGTGGAGTATGACTTTCCCTTCAGAACCAGGTATTGAAAACAGTTACCAAATGAGTACAATCATCCACATTTCGAGTGGMAAAACTTAGGCACTGTYGTAACAAGCTTCGAGCATCAGGCATTGGCAATGTGGAGATTATTTGTAGAAAAACATCTTCCAAATCCTTATAAGAAACTTTAGCGCATTTGATGGGGTAGGGGAAACACTATCTCTGCAGGTAATAAGAATTGGAAGCCAATCCTTTACAAGTTTCATCTGTACCTTTAGGGAAAATGTCATCACATCATCAAGGGAGACACAACTTCAGCCGACGACCAATCTCTTCACCAAAGAAATCGATGCCCTTTGAATGATACCCTGCATTTGCTTAAATAAAATAATAGTGAAAGTTTTTGAAAACGATGATGCATCCTTTAGGCTTTAACAATTACATCCACTACAGGTTTACATTTAAATATGCAACTGAACACCTATATGCACATCTAAACACCTCTATGCACTTAAATTTGCAGGAGCCTCATTCAGGTTCCTCATGCGGCCAAGAGAATTGATCTAGCAAAAGAAGGAAGTCCACGCTCTGCAAACTTATCAATTTTTGCCCTCAAGAAAAGTAAACTTCCTTGTAAGAAGAGCAACAGCTAGCAGGGTACAATTATACAATCAATGGTCGAGATGGAGTCGACCGATTGGTGCATTCTATGAGTATCTATGTTTGCACCCTTCATGTACCATATTATGCCTGAGCGATGATGTTTCTCCAGCCTGCCTTACATTTGCCTTAACCTTAACACGAATGAATCCTTGGCAACATACCACAGTGTTCATTCGAACTGAAAACTCAGCTAAATGAACATCTAGCACCTATAAATATTAAAAAGAAACAATGCCCCGACACCTGGTAAATGCACTTGACAACTGTTGCAATTTGTTTTATTTTTTAACCTTGTGGAAAAATCCCACATTCACGAGGAGAGAGCGTTTATAAACGTTTACATATGTGAATGGTTGTATTGTATACTCGACGATGTGAGCCCAAGGCTACTACTTGTGTTGGGCACTGGTGCTTCGGCGTTGGCTTGTATGTTGTTGTTGTTTGACCTTGTGTTATTGTTTATGTAGGTTCGTGGCTAGAGGATTTGAATATTGGCCCTTCGAGCCCAAATATTTTGGCATAAATTTAAATGAACTAAATAAGACCCTGTTATTAAAGCCTGAGAGCTAAAAAGTCCAATTTTTTGCCAAAATTTTAAAACTAAAATAAAATTAAACTTTCTCTCAAAATAAGAGCTACCTCCACACCATGATTTTTAACTTTTTCCCCCAAAGGAACCCAAGAGACTAGAGATTCTTTAAAAAACCAACTTTTTGACAAAAATCCATAAATTAACCTGCGATAAAAGTTGAGAAGTGTTGAGAGTTTTCTTCCACCTTCACATTTTCGCTATGCACCATGAGTCATCTGCGTTATGCCTAAAATATGCCCGAAATAGATATCAGTCAGAATACTGATTTTTCCTATAAGTTATAGGGTCCTAACAAAAATAAAATTCAATTAATAAAATACTATATTGAGTTACCTTGATGTAGAGGTTGTTGTCTGCACTTCCTTTTTTGAACCCTTCCTATTGTAGATATTTATCCAGTCTAGAGTACCATTCTCTAGGATCTTGTTTTAGACCATACAAGGACTTCTTCAATTTACACACATAATCTTCGTTCTTTGACAACTGAAATCCTTTTGGTTGTTCAATGTAGAATTCTTCTTCAAGTTCCCCATTCATAAAAGTTGATTTCACGTCCATCTGATACACTTTAATATTCTTGGATCATGCATAAGATAAAATCAATTGCATTTCTTCCATTCTGGCAACTGGGGCAAATGTCTCTTCAAAGTCGTTTCCTTCAACTTGTGTGTATCCTTTACATACCAATCTACATTTTCTCCTTGTAACCTGTCCATGTTCCTTTAATTTATTTCTGAAAACCCACTTTGTTCCAATCACATTCTTATTCTTTGGTATTGGAACCAATTCCCAAGTTTCATTATTTTCTATTTGATCCAATTCTTCATCCATGGCCTTATTTTAGAATTCATCCTTGCTGGCCTCTTCAAAACTGCTTGGTTCAACCATAGATAAGAGTTCTATGTGTGTTTGTTCTAGTGAACGGATTCTTCTTCTAGTATCAACTCTTGCATCTTTGTTTCCGATAATTTGATCTGAAGGGTGATTCTTCTATACTTGTTGTCTAGGTGTCTTTGGAGGCACTTGTTGAACTTTCTCTTCTACTTTTGTCTGATCCTCTTCATATTCCCCTTATACTTCTTCTTCATCTTCTTCTTCTTCTTCTTCATAAAGTTGTTCCATTGATTCATTTTCTTCTTCCTTTAATTCTCGTCCACCTATTTCATCAATTGTTACATTGATCTTTTCCACAACTTTTTTCAACCTCAAATTGTGACACTTGTATGTTTTCCTTATATTGAGTAACCAGAAAGTACTCCTTTGTCCACACAAGAGTCAAACTTTCTCATTTTTCCATGTTCTCTTTTGATGTAGCATTTGCTTCCAAATACTCTGAAGTGCTTCACATTTGTTGGTCCTCCTTTCCATAGCTCGTAGGGAGTTTTTTCATTATTGCTTTTGAGCATTACTTTGTTTTGAATGTGAACTATTGTATACTATACATGTGTCCAATAAATATTTGTCAGGTTGGATTCCATTAGCATTGTTCGAGCCATTTCTTGTATTGTCCTGTTCTTTCTTTCAACAACTCCATTTTGTTGAGGTGTTCTAGAAATGGAGAATTTCCTTTTTATTCCATGCCTGTTGGAGTAGTCCATAAATTCATTTGAAGTGAAATCTCCTCCATTATCAGATATCAAACATTTGATTTTTGAATCCACTTCATTTTCAACCATTTCCTTTTAGACCTTGAAGTTTTCAAAAGCTTCTGACTTATTCATGAGAAAGAAAACCGCAGTCATTCTTGTATAATCATCAACTAATAACATAAAGTATTTATCACCTTTTAAACCCTTTGTTGTAGTTGGTCCAATTAGATCAGTATGCATAATTTCCAGTGGTCTTATCATTGAATATTCCTTTGATTTGAACCTAGTCTTTGTTTTCTTTCCTTGTTGACAATGCTTGCATAAAGTGTTGGTTGGTTTCGTGATCTGGGGCATTTCTCTAACTGATTTATTTTTTCTGACTTTGATAAGGTTATCAAAGTGTGTGTGACCCATTCTTCTGTTTCATAGCCAACTTTCATCTTCCTTTCCTAGACAACACTTTTCATTTCCAATTTAACTTAATACATATATGTTGCTTGAAGTTCTTGCAGTTGTTGCAATCAATTTTCATGAACCTTATTTTCTTATCTCACACGTATCTGAATCGACAGTAATTTTATGAACTTGGTCACACATTTTACTTACACTTAGAAGATTATGTTTCATATCTTCTACTAGTAGAACATTGTCTTCCTTGGTATTCTTGTTTCCAATTCCGATTGTGCATTTTCCAATGATTTTAGCTAAATCATCATTTCCGAAGGAGACTGGTCTGTCTCTTTCCTTTCTTAGTGTAAGAAACATGTCTTTATCACATGTCATGTGTTTTGAACAACCATTGTCAACATACCAACCACGTTTCTTTTGCTTAGCTTATAGAGCGAGTGTGAATTCTTCATTTCTATAATGATTATGCTTTCTTATCCATGTTCTCTTATGAGGTTCATGTCTGTGACTGTTGTAGTTCTATTGTGGTTCTCTAGGAGGGACTATCATTCTACAATTTTTGGCCATGTGTCCAAAGTTGTTTCACTTGTAGCATTCCACTTCAATGCTCAATGATTCAAACCTGTTGTAGCTTCTTCTTTGTGTTTCAATGGGACTTCTTGGATAACCATTTTGTGTATGACTTTCAAAGTTGTTTATGTTCCTTCTATTAGCTCTTCAATTTATAGCTTTATGTCCAAAATTATTCCATTCATAACATAAACCAAAAAATATAGTTTGATACCTGGGAGTTGAAGATCTTCTGAAAGGAGTTACTTTTATGAATCATTCTTCTTCCTGAGGTCTATTTTTTTCTGTTCATCGTTGATTCTAAAATTTGAATCTTCTCGGTGGAGAAGTGTCCCTGTAATCTTCCTTGTAGGTCTTCATATCCTCTTTGATTGTTTCTGCATAACTTTTTGGATATGTTTCTTTTTCTACTGTTTTGGAGCTTGATACCTTTTCTGTATGATTGTATCCAATTCTGGACTTGTCATGATGAGGCTTTTGACTGTTGATAATGTCATCCAAAAATTTTGAGTTGTTCTACATATTTTTCTTTTGAATATCCTTTATCAATGTGACGATCTCTTCTTCCAAATTTCCAATGATCCTGTCTCTTTATTCTAGCTATTCTTTGAGTGCTTCTTCAATTATTTTATCTTATTCTATTTTAACCTTCAATTTCATGATCATTTGTTCTATTTCCCGTTTGTCTTCTTTCTTGTCTAGTTCTTCTTGTAGCTTCTTGTTTTTCTTCTTTTCTCTTCTTATAAATTCTATGGCACTCAACAATTCTTATTGGTAGTCACCTTCTACCTCTTCATATACTTCTTTAGTGTCTTCTTTATCATTGTCTTCTAGTTCCATGAATAGAACTCTTTTTGTCTCACTGTCACTGACTTCATCTTCATCTGATGAGGAGATGTCTTCTTTGGTGCATAATATTTTCTTGAAAGCTTTCTTTCTGGTTCTTTTTCCTTTATATGTTTGTTTTCTATTTGAGTAATCTTCATCATTCCTCTTATTTTTCTTATGGGGAAATTTGTTAGAAAAATTACCGATACCATCACAATTAAAAAAAATCAATGGAAGATTATCTTTATATCTGTTGTTGGTTCCCTTGTCCAATCTTCTGACAAAGTTGGCCACTTATTCTTCATCATCTTCTGAGAAGTCACTATTGTTTTTATGTTCCTTTTGCTTTCCCTTTTTCTTTGACCTTTTGGATTCTTTGAACGTTGTTTCTTTTATATCTAGATTTTCCTATTCAGTTATCATTTCAAATGTTGTGAAGATTCCATGTAGTTCATCCATGATTATTGAGTCTACATCTTATCTTTCTTCTAGTGTTGATCTCTTAGGATCAAATATCATAGGAAGAGATCTTATTACCTTTTGAACAATTACAGATTCTTCAATTTATTCTCCCAATCCTATGATTTCATTCACTGTTTCATCGACTCGTAAGAAGTAAGATGCAATATTCTCATCCTCCTTCATCTTTAGTTGTTCAAATTAACCTATGTAAGTTTGAAGTTTTATTTCTTTGACTTTTGAATCTCCTTCATAAATATTTTGAAGTTTGTCCCAAATCTCTTTATCATATTTACAATGTAAAACTTTGGTATATACCGATTCACCAAGACCATTCAGAAGTGCATTTGTGGATTTGGAATTATTTTGACTGAGTTTCATTTCTTTTTCACTTGTTGGTGGAAATCCTGGTTCTTTGTATCCATCTACTACTGATTTCCAAATTTCAAATCCTTGTTCCTGTATATACGTTTTCATCCTTCTGCTCCAAAATGATTACTTTTGTCCATCAAACTATGGTATTTCGTTTTTATACATGTTATATCTCTGCATGATCTACCTTTCAGTGGTGTTGGCACAGGCGCAGACCCAAAATTCAATGCTTCAAAAACACACCAACAAAACCCTAACTACCGGCCCTTTAGGCAACACCTGCGAAGCAGATGAAGTATCACCCGAGGTAGAGGCAGGGGGGGTTGCAGGACTCAAGTGTCTACAACCTAGTTGGGACACAGATTTGCGATCATAGTACTTAACAGAGCACTTAGCAGTTCACATTCATTAGTATTGAACCTTTATTCAAATCGCAGGTAGAACCCTAATTACATAACAACGCAGTATTCAACAAGATCTAACACATTGAAGCACTTAGCACATCAAAATAGATCAAATATAGCATTCATTCACATCATTAAGCACTAATCTACCATATCAGATGCATCTAACATACATAAAGATAACAACACTAAGCATAAATCACATCAATCACACGAGGTAACCATAACACAGGATATACGTGGTTCACCCCCAGCGTGGGGCTATGTCCACCAACTCTTTGTCTTCTTTATTATCTTATGTCAATCTCCTTACATTCACAGAGCCTCAAAACCCACTCCGCATAGGACAAGATATCTTCACACAACTCACCAGATCCTCCTTCCCCGAGCTTGGTATAGCACAAAGCCTCTTTAGAGTCACTTGCACTTATCTCTACAAGTTCTCAACACACAGTATGCACGAAGTATTCAAAACCATTGCACTTAGCATACTAGCTTACAACTGACTAGTCACTAACTCTTGCTTACATCGCCTAGCTTTCTATTTATACTTTACAAAATGGGCCTAAGCATGGGTAAAACCCATGGGCTGACATCTCATACCTGTTACATAAACCCTAAACCCAAAAATCTCACAAAAGGGGGACATATCACATGATCTCCACTTCGCTTGGCTCTTCGTCTTCGACCAGCCTATCGAAGTGTCAAAATTGGTCAAACATGACCAGTGTTTCCACAAAACCTAGTCAAGGGCCAACAGGCCCCCAACACTCACATGTGACTCACCCCGAGTCACTCTGATCTGGGTAAATATACCTCGACATCTTTCTTCGCCAAAGCTTCCTGCTCAGAGAACTCTTGAATAACTTTCTCAATCACCGGTCCTTCCAAGCATTGTTCTACCATGGTGACTACTTGTTCTAGATGTGCACCTTGTCCTTCAATTTACTCAAAAAATGTGCAAGCTTCATCCTGCATTGGCTGGAGCCTCTGGGTCACTTCCATGACTTTACTCTGGATGGAATGGACCTGTTTCTGAACCATGGATTGTTCCTGTGACCTTTTCATTCTCTCTATTGTTGACAATGGATTCAACTATGATTGCACTGATGCTTCATGTTGCTTTACTTCCTGGAGCTATGACTCCAATGTATTTAGTTTAGCGTCCTCTACAAGGTGCTTGTAGGTCTGCGCACTTTGACTGCTAAGTTGCTTTCATTCCAAGACCAATGCCTTGATTCTCTCGACTACACTCCAGGCAATTACTCTCTTTGATCTTGCACTTCCTGCGGAGTGCTTGGCACATATTTCAATTCTATATCTGTGATTCTCTCTTGAAGTTGTTGAATGGATTTAGTGAGCTTCCCCACCTAGCTCTTAGCGGTCTCTTCCTCCATCTTTTCTAAGCCCGTCATAGAGCGAATTTCTCTGGTGACTACTTCTTTAACTCCCATCTGATCTATGCTCTATCCTCAACAAACTTCACCTGGAGGTCATATTTTTCTTATTGGGAAACCCGACATTTATTTATGGCTTCCTCTTTTGCTTACTTCAGAGCCTCTGTGGCCTATTTGTTTTCCTCCTAGACACGAAGAAGGAGAGCTTCTATTGAGTCTGCTAATCTGCGTAGCTGAGCAGGCTCATCTCCCAACTCTCCTCCTTCTCATGGCGATGATGCAGTAGACATTGTGCGGCTCGAATAAAGATCCCTCTGTACTCCTTTAAGCTCTACTTCGATCTTGTCAAACATTGTATCCTGTTTGGCCTCACTTCACTGTAAGATATCCTCCGAGGTGTTTGAAAAAGTGGAAATGATAAGGTCAATGTCATCCACCTTAGCACAATCTGAAATGGCGATTTATTGGATTTTGACTTCTTCTGTGATGTAGGTTTCTTTGGGGAAACCTTTCCTTTCTTGGATGTCTTTGTCTCTTTGAGAGGATCTTTAGAAAGTGTTACTTCTCCCTACTTCTAATTGTCTTCTTCCCCTTCATTCTCTTCTTTGTCTAATTCGTCATCTCCTCCTCCTTCAGGTGATTCTGATGTAGTTTCTTCTTATGCGCTATTTATCTCATGTACATATTCCTTCTTTTTCTTCCTGCTGTTGTTGGGTGCATCGTATTCTTCTCAGGTGACGATAGGACTTTCGATGAGGTCGGGGTCAGATAGTTCTTCCTATTCTACTGGTACCAAGAATTATGCAGGCCACTCCTTGGTGATTTCCTCCATGTCTTCCTTGGTGAGATTATAATAAATTTGCAGCTCCTCCTTGTGTTCATCTCCGCATGCAATGATATATATGAAATGCCTATCTACGTAGAAATTCACAAATGTCCTGAACCGATGCAGCGTGTTCGGAATCATGCAATGGAAAGATTCAATAGCCCTCTTCAGCTACAGATAATAGGTGTGGAACATCGCATTTGACTTCCATTGCTTCTCCATGTTGCTCGAATACCATAGCATAGTGAACTTCGTAGCTAGTGGTTCAGATGACTCAATTTTAGGGAAGGTCGCTCCTTCCGACATCTACCAAGCAATGAAGGCGATGAGAATCAACAGCCAACTGAAGTGAAACGCATAGCCCTGATCCTAATATTCACAACATTATTTCTCTCACTAGTTGACAAGATAGCTCGCCTAGTTCATTTGCATCCCCTCAATGCATTTTCCTGTGAGGTCGAAGACAAACCCTATGACCTGTGTTGGCCTATTCTTTCTAATGATCTTACCAGTGATCAACTTGCAGGCTAGGTGCACTGCCTCATTCTAGATGGAGGTGACCTTAAAACCCTGCTTCCCCTTCTCCACATCGCCATATGTATCCTTTATTGTCTGTGACAGGGTGTGATATGCAGCCTTTCGTGGGTAAAAATCTTGTGGGTCTAGTCCTTGCATGCTTAATTCGGTGATTCAGTGAATCAACGCCAGATCTATTGTGATACGCTTGTCCAACCATAGGTAATCATCATGGAAGCACCACAACAGGAGCTTAACACACACGTTAAATTCCTGATGTCTTTCGAAGTGTGGTAACTTCATCACATTAAGGATCCTGGACCTCGCGATGTCCATGGTCCATGGCTGGGGGATTATCTTCAACTTCTTCCCATATTTCTTGGTCAAGTACTTGTATGGTGAAAGCATGTCCTAGTTCTTATGGTCTCCCAAGTTATAGTCGTTGATATTTAACATTATAATCCTTTCCAACTGGAGTCCTACTTCGTGTATCCCCTTCGGGAGGTACGCGGTGATCACTATGTAGTCGAAGTCCCTTGGGATGTTGTCACAACTCACTGCACCAGCTAGAGGCGGGATGTAGTCCGGCAGGATTGATGGGATGAGCTTCACATTCGCCAAGTCATCACGATGCTTGCTACATTTCTTAGGAGCGGGTCGGCTAGACTGACGTTGCACATTCAATGGGGATGATTCCAATCTTCGTGTCGATGAATCTTGTACACCTACGGACATCACCTTCTCAGCCATGAGGTCTATGAGGATATCTTCAATGAAATTTTATACTATGCTAATGTCATCCGACATGCATTCTCAAGATCTGATATCTCAGGTCAATGAACAAATAATCAATGTAACAGAATGGGTGGGGAGCCCTCAATAAGAACTGCGCAAAAGCAAGTAGTTCTTTGTGGGATCGGATAATCAAAATTGGCAAAAGTGTTCTCGGTGAGACATCTGATGGGTTAAATAGCTAACATCGTAAATGACTCCTCCAATGGGTAGGAATGCCTTATTCAATGTGATTCCATCCATTATGGCGTGGTCCCAATGGTCTAATGGTGATGACTCCAGTAATAAATGTGTTTCTATCCATTCTGGAGCGTCATTCTAACATTTAGGATGCCTCCAACGGTCATATTTCTCCACCGTGGTGAAGTGCCAATCTACATTGTACTGATATTCCAGCGAGGTTCAAGTTCTGCAAACCTTCTTTCTGCGAAGTCCTCTCTAGAACTTCCTGTAATTTTTCTAACTTAGCTTTTTTCTTGCTGAGCTTTCTGGACTTCTTTCCTGTGATCTGAGTTTCTGGATTCATTTTTCCATTCTTATTCTTATCTGTACTTAACATAGTAACTTCGCATTGTTGAGATTCTTTCACAAGGTTCAATGGTAATACTTCTTCTTGTTTTGGACTAGGTGTTCTACTTTCCTGTATGTATAGGTTCTTCAAGTTTTCATGTGTTCTTTTAACTTCGACAGCTAGGTATCTTTCCCTCGGTTGCTTTGACTTGTCCTCTTGTTATTCTATTAAGCGTGCTATTCTCCTAGCCATGAAATCCCTTGATTCTTTTTTTTTTTGTTCTAGAGATTCCTCTTCTTCTTTCCTGTGAATCTGATCTTTTTGAATCCAGGTCTTTCCTAGCAAAAGTACAAAGGGGTCGTTGTTCTCAACAAACTTAATGACCTCAATTTTTTCTTCTGTTTATGCTCCATGAGAAATCATAGGTACATGGGTGAGTCTTCTACATAAGGTTATCAGTTTTCCTTTAAACAATCATATTCCTCCCAATGAAGGAACCATAGCAAGCTTTCCCAAAATTTCCCAAGTACTTTCTATCATAATGTTCACCTTTGTTTCTGCATCCAATACACATTCTATGTTGAAGTCTCCTATTCTTGTTTCTATGCGCTCTTTCTCTTTTAATATCTCTAATAAACTGATATCTCTGTGATCATTTTGTGTTTCTTTCATATGAAATAATATATCCTCTGATTCTTTCTGGTTCTTTAGTATATTCTTAGTCTATTGGCCTTCCTCGGAGTTTTCTTGTTGCATGTTCATCTTTTCAACTTTGGCAATCATTCTAGGGCAATCCAAGACTTCATGATCCATAGCTTTACAACAAAGAGAACTAGGACCTCTACTAGGGAATTCCTTAGCAAGATGTCATGGTCTTCTGCAACTATAACAAAGAGTTAATCCTCTCTTTCTCTTAAATGATCCCCAACCTTTCTTGTATTGCGCACTGGGGTCACAGTGATGAACCTATAAAAAATTATTTCTAGGATCCTGCATCCATTTGTTAGTCCAAAAATTCTTTCTATGCATAGGGATAACATATCTTTCACCATTTATTTCAGATCTATTCATATCATATCTTCTTTCTTCTATTTGTTCCCTAGTTTTCAGACTAGGACCAAATCTATTAAATATACTTAGATCCATTCTTTTGAAACAAAAATTTCCACTTATCTTACCTTTATCAAAGCACGAAGATTTAATATCTTACCTCTTTTCTTCAGATCGGGCTTCTCTTCTTAGCACAAAGCTTCACAAGTCAAGTATAGTATTGTGCATTGGGGCAACAAATATACACACAAAGATTTCTCTTTCCTTCAGTTCCCAACAATCACAATTTCAGGTCCAGGAAACGAAGCCATTTTTTGGCACAGGGGTAGACCCAGTGTTCAACGCTTCAAAAATGCACCAACAAAACCATAACTACCAGCCCTTTCAGAAACACCTGCGAAGTATATGAAGTCTCACCTGAGGAAGAGGCAGGGGGGGTTGCAGGACTCAAGTGTCTACAACCTAGCTGGGACACAGATCTGTGATCACAATACTTAACAAAGCACTTATCAGTTCACATTCATTAGTATTTAACCTTTATTCACATCGCAGTTAGAACCCTAATTAAAAAACAACACATTATTCAACAAGATCTAACACATTCAAGCACTTAGCACATCAAAATAGATCAGATCCAACCTTCATTAACATCATTAAGCACTAAGCTACCATATCAGATGCATCTAAAATACATAAATATAAGAGCACTAAGCATAAATAACATCAATCACACAAGGTAACCATAACATAGGATATATGTGGCTCACCCCCAGCATGGGGCTACATCCACTAACTCTTCGTCTTCTTTATTATATTTTGTCAATCTCCTTACATGCACAGAGCCTCAAAACCCACTCCACATAGGAAAGGAGATCTGCACACATCTCGCCAGATCCTCCTTCCTCAAGCTTGGTATAGCACAAATCCTCTTTATAGTCACTTGCACTTAGCTATGCAAGTTCTCAATGCATAGTATGCACGAAGCATTCACAACCATTGCATTTAGCATACTAGCTTACAACCGACTACTCACTGACTCTTTCTTATATCGCCTAGATTTTTATTTATACTTTACAAAATGGGCCTAAGCATGGGTAAAACCCATGGGACAACATCCCATGCACATTACATAAACCCTAAACCCAAAAATCCCACAAAAGGTGGAGAGATCCTGCAATCTTTGCTTCGCCTGGCGCTCCATCTTCGACCAGCCTGTCGAAGTGCCAAAATTGGTCAAACATGCCCAGCATTTCCACAAAACCTCATCAAGGGCCAACAAGTGGTTAAACTGATTTCTAAAGGAACCTCCTCTGAAACCAATTTTTCGATTACTGTGAGGGGGGGTGAATCAATAATAGAGAAATTTAATCCCTTTTAACCATAACATGCTAGTGGTATATCAACGTAACATAATCATCCAATAGTTTCAGAGTAAATAAACAATGAACAAATGAGCAATCATACACATACACAATACACCAGTGTTTTTACATGGAAACCCAAAGCGAGAGAAAACCACAAAATGTTTTTTCTTATATGTCTTTAAGAATTACATTCATTGGAAGCACCAATTTCCATTGTTTTCTAGCTGCAATTGGAAGGAGGCTCCAACCCCCTAGTTTCTCAAGCTACAACCTGAGGGAAGCTCCAACTCACCAATTCTATGGATACAACCCCCTATGTTCTCCGAATACAACCGGAAGGTGCCTACAACAACCTCTCCTTGCCCCATCTAACTTCCCTGTCATATAGGTAGAATGAGGGAAATACGTTCACACTATCACTATGATATATATTGTTGTAAACCTGTACCAATCAACCTGCACCAAACAACTTATAACAACCTATACCAAACAACCTGTAATCAACATGTACCATAAACAAGTGCATCAACCATGCACCAACCTGTTCCTCAACCTGTACCATCAACGAGTGCATCAACCATGCACCAAATATGTATCAATCATACATCAAATACACATAAACTATGAGTCATCAAGATGTACCAACATCATCAACTATACACCTCATGTATGTGCCAACTCATCAACTACTTGTCTCAACCATGTACCCAACATGTACCTCAACCAAAATCCCTCATTATTTTCATCATCCAAATCCAATTTGTAACTTTGTAATAGACATGGTGTATATGATCACATACCTGCAAACCTTCCTTAACTTTAACAACAAGAGACTACCATTTTCATCAAACTTTACTTTCGTCTTATATGACTAATTTTTTTATTAGTCAACAAACCTAACTTGAAATAATCATAACTATGTACCTGTAATGAATAAATATATGAAAATAGTACAGAATGTTCTTCAGTGTATTCTATGCAATTCCTCCAGGTTTCACTACTTGGAACCTCTTATAAAAGGAGTTATAGAAACAATTACATACCTTGTTGAATTATGGCTTATTCTAGAGAGCGAACTTGTAGAGCGTGCCCCACACAAAATATTTGTTGTATGGATCTGAAAATGGAACACAGAAGACTGCAAGATTTACTCTAACCAATACATTTTGTCTTACTGAATTTGGATCTGTTATGAATAATTTATGATGTTTTTACCCAAAACACTTGTTTTAGACTAGTTTCACGACTAGCCACAAACCCCATTTTCCACGGAGTGTAACTCCAAAAATACAACGACCTGTTGAGGGTTCCTAAATCCCTTTAACTCAACAATAGGAACCAAACCCGCCACTGGGGCCCAATTAGACTCTGCAACGTTTGATAGTAGAATGCTTCTCCATATCTTGTGATACAGACAATTAATTGATGGGCTTTATGTAGTGATTTACTAGGTATCTTCTCACGAAAAATCCTCCTTCATCTTGAACGTTCTCTTTTTTGTATTTTATCTTATAGGTGGGTCTGATACAAGATAGGTGTTGGTATAAACCAGTTATGTAAAAAAGGGGGAAATATTAACTACTGAAGAAGGCTGAGCTCAGGATAACCCTCATGCTTAAGCATGCAGATAATGATTCTTATACCTACAACAAGCCTAGTACTAATATATCAACTTTCTAGTATTTCAATTATTGACTGAGATACAATTATCGAAAGAGAACATACGTGCAATAAAATGATGGCAACAAAAATAGTTTCCTTAGCTCTAATCACTAATAACACATTAACACAACGATTTGTTTTACATCATTAGAGACAAGAATTATAAAAATATTGAATCAGATAACTTATCAACAGATTCAGAAACCCTTACTCATTACAGCATCCATTCATGAGATAAAGTCAGAAGTAATTCCACCTTATGATCCAATCACACATGCCTTTGATGTAAAACATAAACTTGTCTCTAGTCCTAAACAAGACTTCTCAATTAAGGTAGATCAGAAATAGTTCTTTACAAATCTAAAAATGAGGGTCTTTGCCAAAACCATCAACCTCTTCTAACAGGTTGATCCTCTTATTTATCACAAATTCTTAACTAGAAATAACTATCAAAAGTGCAAGCCAATTAAAACAAAACATCACCACATCGCGCTTTCATATCTCAGTCGTCTACGAGTCATCAAATGGTTTCACTTGAGTGGATGACCCTTCTCATACTCTGACCATTTGACAAAGAGTTCCTCGCATTTGTTGGCTTATGAAAATCTATGTTGGTACATCGGGGCTGAAATGATCTCCTTTATCTCCACTACCCGTGCTCGATACTTGACTAATTTAATAGTTAACTGCTATAACACTTTCTAAGGCTTGATCGGGTGCTCCATGAACTGTTGTACTTGACCTGGCACCATGTTCACCACCTTTTCTATCTCTGCAGCCTATGATGACTCTTGTTCTGTATGTATTTTGACTATGTCATGCAAGTCGACAAAGTCCTCGAGTGCACCGAATTCTGGGTGACCAATGTCTCTCATCGCTCGATTGATATTGGTCCATCTCCTTTCGCAATCATCCCATTTCTCTTGAATATCCCACTCAGGTTCTTGGGCCACTTCACCCAGTATTCGGTCGACTTCCTTATATGGTCGATGTTGTTGTCCCTTAGCACCCGAATGTCTTTCTCTTCTATGTATTGGTCCTTTTGAGCCACGTTGATGTAATAAATTCTTTCCACCACTTGGTGGGCCTTCTCATATCATCTTTCCAAGTCTTTTCACATTGCTAGCGCCATAAGGGTGTCTTCTTGGAAGTAGGCTATCCCTGAAGTGAAAAGGTGCCACTCACTCTTGAATTTGTTGTAGGCATATTGGAATTCGATTCTCAAGAATATTTTGGCCTATGTGGAGTCCTGATAGTATTTCACCAAATGGCACAGATGTTCCAACTCCTTTAGTGCAGCGGCCAACTCCTCTTCATCTTTCCTTGATCTATCCAGGGTGGCATCTGTGATTGCCATATGTGCCCTAATAAGCTCGGACGTCTTGGCATGCTCCGTGCTAATCAATTTCTCTTCTGTGGTGATGAGGATGGAACTGTCCAGAGTAAACCTCCTCTTATTAGTGGTTCTCTTAATGATGGCTTTCCCCTTTCGGTCGTAGTCGATGGCTTGTATATCAGAGACCTCATCCACAGGTTCGGGGATTTATTGCTCTCCTCAAGTAAGAGTGTTTCCCAGGCTCTTGATGGTGTATATATGTTCAAGACCGGGTTCTTGAACCTCTTTTGTATGTCCCGAAGGCTCGAGCTCTAGTTGTTTCTCATCGGGAGGTAAAGTACTAGCCAAAATTGATGAATCAGGGGAAGGCTCGATACTTAATTGATAATCAGCTATCGAGATGTCGATTTCCTGTTGTGTAATTTCTTCCCCTTGTTTTCCCGATCCTATCTCATCTCTCGATTTTTCCATTGGGATTCCCGGTGTGTCAAGTGGCTCAGCGTTCAAGGAACTTTCTACCTCATGCTCATTCTACGAACTGTTCTAGATTGGAGCATCGGGAGCAGGGGTGGATGATTTCTCAAGTTTTGTTTCCTCTATGATTTTCACCAGAGTGACGAGGGACACATCTGAACTCTCCTTTTTTTCAATTGTATCGACTTTGGGTCACTTAGTCCTCCCTGAATTTCGATTGTTTTTTCAGAAGGAGCCCTCATCATCACTACAAGATACGGGTCATTCTACAACTAATCAATGACTCTCTATTCCTCTGCCATCAGGATAAATCCCCTTTTATGTGCCTCTGGTGTCAAGAAAAATCCCCTTCTCTGTACCTCTGTTGTGTTTACCGCTCTAATTTCTTCCCTGGCTCTAAGGGCCTCTTGAGTTGACTGCTCTATTGTTTCCACCTATTCATCCATGCTCATGGCATTGAACCTGGTCATGTTTGGGTTGGCCATCCTCCCCACCACCTCGTCCCAATATTGGGAGTTCTTTCTGAATACTTCATCCTCAAACTTATTGTGAGCATATAGCCAGCAAGATGATACTTGCGACGCATGTTGGAGGAACAGGCCTTTAGGATCATGCTTGCATAATCGGCCTGTAGGGAACCTAAATTAAAGTTGGCTCAACCCTTCTTGTTTGTCTTGAGAAGTATCCTTTACCAGATAGAACCCCACATGGAAACCGTAGGGTATGAAGGCCCATTTCTTGTCTTTGACCAATGTGGCGTTATAAACCTCCAGGATGGTCTGATAACATATTTCTCCCACGATGAGTCAGTCTGGGACATGAGATGGTAGAATATGTGGTTCTTTGGTGGCCCTATACACCCTAATGTAGGTTGAGTGCTCGTCCAAGTACCAATGACCTACCTTTGATATCATTTTATTGGTTGGCATTGATAGCATTGGGCATTCTTTCTTGAAAATAATAAAATAAATGCGGGAGATGAATTCATCGCATATGAGGGCGTAATAGTTCTTATACTTTTTTTCCCATAACATGCTGAAGTAGACGTGGACCAGGAGCTCTGCAACATCCCAGTCAGATTCATGTCGTTGAAGATGTTCCTTTCACACATGACATCAATCACATATGAGGCCATGTAGAAATTTGGTTCCTCTCCTTCCTTCGGCGTCTGAGCCTGCTGCACACCAGGGATGATTTTAGGGATGGAAATTTATTTTAAAATGTAGAAACCTTGGCGAATATTACTAATACTTCATATGTAAACTATAAATGTTTGGCGATATTTTTGTAAAAATATTCAAATTTCTAAGTATTTTATATAGTTTTTATAAAATTTTGGCGATTTTTAAGGTAAAATAATTTTATCCTATTGAATTTGGGAAAATCATTTTTAAAATAGTGAATCTAGTTTTTGGAAAAACCATGGAAAATTAGCCCATGAGCGAAATTTAGCCCTTAAAATCATCCCTGTTGCACACAAATGCTTAATTGTTTGGAGATTATTGCTCCCCAGTTGAAGATGGTCCCGACAATTGAAATTGTGTATTCCAAAGGCATCCATGCTTCTGAAAACTTGGAGCAATCCTTTTCTTTGTATAGCCAACAGATGATAACCATCAAATAAATGTATGTCTCCCTTAGGTTGATTGTCCCGTACCATCCATTGCTCTTAATGGTGAATTTCTTGTCCTCTTTCCACCATGATGCCATCAATCAACTGGTGTCATAGAACTCATAAAACTTTACCACGAAGTCCATGTTGAGCCACTCCTCTGGGTCCCTGAGCTTATAATACTTCTGGACTTTTGTCGAGAGGAAACCTCTGATGCACCCTCCATTCTCATCGTTTATTAAGAACTTATGCATGTTTGTATGGTCGATGCACCATTTTATAACCTCTATGTAGGGGAAAACGAGGGTTTTGCTTACCACCATGTGTAAATATGACCGTCGGATGTTGGGGAAAACCTGGTCATCGAGTGCCCTTACCTCCGGGTTGTTGTGTGGGATATACTATGGGCATTCTTCTTGGCTAATTCTGTTGAATAGATCCCCCCACTGTGGGAGTGCTACCTTGGATCCGATGCTTTCCTCTATGTCATCGAAGGCCAAAGGCTGGATGAAATATTTCTTTGTTGTTGTTTTGACGACAAGCTTTGTCCTAGTGGTGTATTCCAAATCCCTCGTGATCCCCAGAGGAGAACCTTCACCTATCTCTGGTTATTTTGTCTTTGGTACTCTTGATGAGCATCTGGTGGTTGGATTTATTGATGACATTGTTCCTGCAACTTGATCAGAGTTTAGAGACCGTGTAAGCAACTGGACGAACACCTATAAATTATAACCAGCAAATTGACAGACTTGGATACATATCTTTGAAGCTTTGTTAAACCTGGATTTTAGTAATCAAAAGGGGAAGTCCAGTTCTCGAGTTTCTTGCTCTGGTCCTTCATATGTTATGGAATTCACTTACGCGCAGAATGAATTTGTTCACAAAAGTCCTAGAGATTTAAACAAGGAATATCTTACAGTGTCGCATCAACTATTCAATTTGAGTTATGAGTGACATTTCAACAAACCTGTCGTCGAATATTTAGAGGAGTTTGAACTTAAATTCATCATGGGTTGACAATGGAGGCACATATGGGTCTATCAGATATTTCAAAATGTCATTTTCTAATCGTTGCATGGCATAGAAACTAATTCAGGATCGGGCATTAACAAGTTCCTTAAAGATCCAAAATCAGATCGTATCTAATGCCACAAACATACCATTGTTCCACTTTTTGAGCTAGTGTATCGGGGGTCAGGATTGTGTTGTGAACATTTTTTCGTTGATATCCTCCTACAGAAGCTCCGACACCGATCGATCTTACCATACAGTGCTAGCGTGGAAAGATAACTCGGAGGTTTGACTAGGACCTAGGGAACCATAAATGACTCGAGACATAAATAGACTATACAACCTTCTTACATGGTAAAGACACGTTGCGTTCGAGACCAATGACTTAATTTTCTCGTATTAATCGGAGCCAAGACTTTACCTAAGCTATTCATTCTAAAATGAAATCCTAGCTTGGCGACACCGAAAAGTGTCAAGGATCAGTGATCGGTGATAAACCTACCCAAGTGCCCTTGGATTGGCTCCCTCAAAAAAGTCTTGATGTCAAATATGCATCGGGGATCGATGATCGGAGATAAAATTTTCACGGTTGAAATTTTTGTTGCGATCCTTCTGGATTTTCCCCGATCCTGATAAAGTGCATCGGACATCATCTCAGCGATCTCTTTACGTCCTTTGTTAACATTTTTCTTCCTCGTATTTTAACGATGTCAAAGGGGATCAAATATCTCTCAAACCTTTATGTGAATAACCTACCCAAACCTCCTTCTATCGATGTTGATGAGGATCGACGATCGATGTCTGTTGTTTTCATGTGGTCCCTTTACTTTCTTGAATTAAGTGCAGGGTTTAGATGTTGATTCTTAATTCAGGTGTTAAGGTGTTTTATTCATGAGGTTTCATAAGTTCAAACAGACCCGAATAGGTGATGAGATTCATGAAAACAATCAAAGATAAAACATTCCCCAAAATGAAGTCGAGTGAGACAACGCAGAAAACCAAGTGGTACCCAAAAAGTGAAAAAATTTGATAAGGATTTTTAGGGTGTGTTGAGTTGCTCATCACGACCCGCAAGATGAAAGTATGTTCACAGATACTTGTATATGTTTCCTCAATGGCCTCCAGATTTCACGGTCTGGATCGTTCTAGAAAAAATGTTATTGTGAAAATGGTGAGATGACCTGTAAATAACGTACCTTAGAAAGTATCATCAAAATAATGTATCCTCCCTTGAATTTCGGCCTTCTTTGCTTCACCTTCCCTGTGAAATTTGCCTTAGATATCTTTGGTTACCTCACTCACTTGTAGATATTCAATATCCTGAAGTGTAATTAAAATGGGATACCCTTGCCTCTTATTTATACTTTTATGTAGCTTCCTAAACGGGTTACCTTCTAACCATCTTAAACCACTTTCCTTATTTTAGGGCTAACCCACTTCTAACCAGTTGTCCACTTAGTAATTTCTCCATTAACTTTATTATTTAAATAATTTATTTTGTTTCCACTTTGACTTATAGTACACTCATCACTTCATTTTAGTATTTAAATAATTTCTTCTTTGCAACCACTTGGACTACTTTGGCATTTTGGGGCTTCTAGATGACTCATGAGAGTTCTCTAAATTCACATGGTCATAACTCTCTAACCATGAGTTATGTGACTTTCCACATACCACCGAAAATAGCATGACATGTACTATCCATATAGAATATTATTACCTTCAAATATATTAAAACTCATACCATTATACATCAAACAAACTTGGGTCCATTACCCAAACCTTTGTGCTACCAGAATTCGCTATCGGACTTTCTTCAAGGGTTGAAATCAATGATAGCCAATCTAAATAATCAACAAACTAATTTGAATAGGTATACAACATTACATCCACAAACAGATGGGAAGACATAAGTAGTTTACAAGACATTGGTGAAACTTTTGACAGGTTACAATCAGAAGCATCCAAAGACCTAGGATGAAAAATTGATCTATATATAACACTCATATAATAGAGTAGTCCACACTTCTACTGGTAATTCACCTTTTGAAACTTGTTAGGTATTTTCCAACTTCACCCTTATACGTTGTATATGGACATCAAGGAGGATTGAGGGAGGACCTCACAAAATATGCATTAAAAGAAGAAAAAAAATGTTGAGAGGATCAGGAAGATCCATTTGCAAGTATAATAAGAATTGAAGAAGTCACAGGAAAAGTACATGATCGGACATGACTAGAACAATACAGAGAGAATACTTAGAGCAGGAGACAAAGTATGGTTATAGTTGAATAATGAAAGGTTACAGGGTCGTGGTATGAAGATCAAGTCTCTTTGGTATGGTCTTTTTGAGGTATTGGAAAATGTGGGAGATAATTCCTACAAACTCAGTCTACCCTCGTACATGCGCATTTACTCAGTTGTGAATGTGGATAATCTCAAACTCTATGATCCTTCCATGTTATACCAAGAGTAGGAGCATGTCCTACCTTCCATATAGTACTTAGCACCAAATGATTAGGCATAGTTAGAAGAGGACACAATTTTGCAGAAGTGGTCTAGAACTACAAGACTAGGGCATCATGACCTTTGAAAGGTTGGGTTGAAAGGAAAAATTCCAAGTAACGAAAAGTGGTACTCTAAGGAGAAGGTATATGAAAATTTTCCTCACCTCATTTTGTAAATCTTTTGGTGACAAAACTCCTCTCTAAATGGGGAGGTATGATCCAATTGGATCATTATATTATCTATCATCTATCTTGATGCTTTAAGAGTTAAAAGAATTGGAGTAATTTCAAGAAGATTCTAGAATATTAAAAAACCTACCACAATTAAGGGTTGAGGAAGTGAAAAAACCTACCCCTATATGGCTATTGAGCTATGTTAAATACCGGGCCACTAGAAGGAGAAGGGGTTCCATTCTATGTTATTGTATTTTGTTCCATAGTAGAGAAAAACAACAAGGAGTGGGATATTAGAGAGGATAGTGGGTGGGGTCAATGTTATGTAGAAACTTAACATACCAAAGGTCTTAGGTAACTCTATATAGTGTTACTTCTCCTTTGTACTTACATTATTTCCATACCAGAGAAAAGAGACCAGAGTAGCCTCACCTTCTAGACAGTTTTTCTCTCGTAAAATATTTGTGTCATCTTGTGGATGGTGTGTAATTTTACTTTAGTGTTCTCTATTTTCTGCATTTTATCTATTTCATGCATAAGAAGAAAATCAAAAACTAAATATTTTGGAATCTAAAGGAATTTAACCTTCATAGTGTAGATTTAAGTTTTATTTATCAGATTTGTTGTGATGAACTATTCCAACGTAATCTCCATGGAAGTTTATAAATCAAAATTAGTTACAACTTAATAACCTATAGTTCAATATTCTAACTTAAGGATAGGAAAGCATACAAACTCTAAGTATGATTACAACTTCAACTTATAGGAAAAAAAGGGGTGTGCATACTAAAATGGGGTGCACACAACTAAACTACATGTGAGGTCTTCAAAAACAAAATAGGATGCACATAGCTAAACTATATGCTAGGTCTTCAAAACAAAAAAATAGGGTGCCAACAATGATCTCATTTCCAGTTAAATTTTCTCTTAGTATTCTTTTTTTTTTGCATGTGTATTTTCATTTTTTCAAGATCCTCCAATTTCCATCATTTGGTATGATTAGAATACTCATTGTAGACCTTTATCCTCTCACGCTTCTAGTTATCTAGCTTATACACCCATGCAAATTTTCATCATTGTTGAGTTCCTTTGTATCTCGAATTATCCACCCAAACAACTCATTCATAAATCATTTTAGTTATTCTCAAGTCTTTAGACCCACCCAAAACATTATTACTTGTTGAGTTCCAAGATGACCTCTCCTTCACCTCAACCATTTTTATTCATTGGGATTAGGGTTTACATTTTATTTTCTTCCACACCCACCCAACCCACTTTCATTTGTCACTTTATTCGACCCACAATGCCTCCACATAAGGATCCCTCCTTTTAAGAATATAAAACCTTCACTCTTACTTTGTCCCAAGAGATTTCACTTGCTATCAAGGAGATCGTTCAATTATGGCCTCATGTTGTTGTGTCTCCCTCCAATTAGATAAAAAAAATTCTCTCCCCGAGTATGGTGGTAAAATGCAAGGAAAGATACTATATTCTTGGGTCCACAACCCCTCTACATACTTTAAAACTTGTTCAAATATGCTTGACACCGCCAAAATATAGATCATTATCTTACAACTGGATGACATAGTATAGTTTTGGTGGGAGAGACAATTTGAATCTCATAAAATTTAAATCAAATTGAATCTAGATCAATCTTATAGAAGTTCCACTATCACCCATATCAAAACTGTATGGGATGACTTATGTCAATATTTTTCATGTCATTTCTAACTTCTTCTCTATTAACAGATTCTCATGTTCCACGGGTTACAACTCGGGCAATCTCTAGGCCATTCAATATGGAGGCATATTGAAATGTTTACAAGGCATAGGATCCAAATTCACATCCACAATTTTATAAGGTAATTGTTTTAAAATTCAACTCTAGTTTGCTAGTAATATTTATAACTGAGGTTTACTTATTTGGTAGAACATCCCTAGATTAGGCCTTCATCCATGCTCTCAGTATTGACCATAAACTTGATAAATTATCTCACCTCCCTTCACCTTTATCTCTCTCTTCATAACCCACCAAAATCTCTCTAACATGCATCCTCTTCCACCCTTGAATCACCATCCTCCCTTAGAACTAGATTCTACTGCCACTACCACATGGTCTCAAATAATTCTTCTACAAAATGATGCATTCTCTACTACCACAATATAACTAAATCCATATACACATATCAACACATAGTGAAGTTGTGCACCATATTTTGTCTTCTCAAATCCCTCCTCCTTTTGATTTCCAAGTTCTCTTCCTAACCCTAACACTCCATATAATGATTTGTTGTTAATGACCACAAATTTTTCTGAGTGCCGTATAGACCATATTTTTCAATATAATTTCTAGATAAAACATGAAAATGCTACCATGACTCTGGATAATGGAATTTAAAAAAAAACATTACCTTTTGTGGCATCACCACACGCTTCAAGTTACCTAGTATTAACAATCCATCTCCTTATCATTTGGGATAGGTATAGCAATATGGACCATATTCATTAGTTAATAAACATTGTGATATTAATTTTTCTATTGGGATTTTTTATGACATCATCAAGTGTGATGTTTCACCCCTTGATTGAGCTGACCTTCTCTTGGGGATTCCATACCAACAATAGTACCATGATTTGCATGATGGATGTCATAATTCTTACAAACTCTTTAAATTCAACAAAACATGTCAGATTACATCTTCTGTGGTTTTCCCCCTCTCCCTCATTTGGATACCTTACTATTCGTTAGGTCAATATCAACAAATATATGTCCCTTTCTTCAATACACCCCATCAAACCAAATAATAATTCCCACTTTCCCCCATTCAATATGAATCCTTTGTTGGATGTATTTTTCGATGTATTTATCCCTCCCAAGGGACTTTCTCCTATTCACCCAATCCCCGATTAAAATGGCTTGTTAACAATGCTCCTACTTACTAAAGGCCTTTCTTCTTTCTTTGATATGGCTTGTTCACATGATTGGATAATGAGATGCAGGTTCTTCACTTTCTCTTTCCAGCATGCATTTAATTGAGTGATCCGATTTAGGGAGGGGAGATATTCTTGTCTTCTTCTCATATTTTTCATTTTGGTGACATGGACACCAAAAGGGATGACCATGTCTATATAGAAACGTTCTTCATTTTTTATATCCACCTGCAAATGTTTGTGCAAAGAATGTGTCATCATTCCAAGGGAAGCCATACTATGTGTTGTTTCCCAGGCCTTAGAAATCAACTCCATTATTTTCTTGATATTATTATCCACATAGCCTCTACATGATGCGAGCAGGCTGGAGGTTCCTTTTAACTTGTCTTCAGGGGTGGCAGGCATGGTTATTGCTAAAGGACTAGAAATAAATGGAATATGAATCAAATATTCCTCCAATTCGTTGACTCGGTCCTTCAGACTGGCATTCTCGACCTCAATGCCTCCAATGGAATCATCAAGAGTATCGTCGGTTGCTCGATGAAGTCATGAGATTTGGGACAGCCACATGTTCCCAAGGTTAATCTCTGAACGAGATTTCCCTTTCTTATTTATTACATCTCTCTTTTCAATAATTAAATTTGTAGACTCATTGTCAAAAACAACGCTCTGGAATATGAAGGATTCATCTTCGTAAAAAAATTTGGTCTCAGCTATTTCCATTGGGGGACTATGTTGGATTGCATCCCCGGGTTGATCAACATTGCAGAATATTCTATCCATATCAGTCTCAAGTTCCATGTCTTCATTCTCAATTTCGGGCTCTTCTGCTTGCCATACAAAGTTTTTTCTCTTCTTCTTCATGAGAAGCTTGTGAGAACTATCAATTTTAGCGTGAGGAGGTTTCTTATCTCCTCCTATGTTTGAAGAATTATGGGTTGCTTTATTACTGGGGTGGGACATTGGAGCGATGCTCCGAGATGTCGTACTCTTGGGAGTGGTATCCGAGGATTGAACACTCTTCTGACCGGGGCCTTTTCCCTATTGTTTGTACAATTCAGTGGTTCTTTGTAATGTCTCTAGGTCGTCAGTGTCAGAAGCAGGAATGTTGTCGTCATTGTCTTTGTTTTCGCTCAGGTGTCTCTAGAAAAAAGAATTGTTGAAGCCAACTGCTAGTAAATGTTATAAAAAAATCCCATTAGGGTCGAACTGTTAAGAACCAAACATCAATATAGCATAGAAAATCCTCAGGAAAAGTACTCAACGCCTTGAAAAAGAGATAATTTCATATAATAAGCCTCCTCGATGGGGAAACCTCCTTTTACCCCACTTAAATGTTCAAGTACAAGATGATTCAAAATGAAAATGTCTCCTTGGTATATATAGGAGCCTAGGAGGTATAATTACAACTAATGGCCTAAAGCCGACATAAATAAAATAACATTACTAA
>ML789295.1:467913-481349 GCA_009831015.1 Picea engelmannii
AAATTGTATGTCTTTATAATATATATATATATATATATATATATAATGTTTTTATAAAAAAAATAAAATTATAAACAAGTGTGAAGGTGGGGGGGATGGGGAAGAGAAAGTAAGGAACGACCAAGTATGAAAAATGGTCGGACGCGCTTCAAAATAGGGTTACAAGTGATACTTGAGAGAGGTGAGAGCCCGACAGTCAAATTGTATGTCTCAGAAATTTTGATTGCAAAACACCTAAAATGAAAGAGGGCATGATGGGGCAGTCCACTGTCAGTTTGTATATCGCAGAATTTCGGGTGTTGTTTGCAGGTCACAGAACAATGGAAGCGTAATATTGAGCCCGCCTGTCCGGAAACCCGCAATCAAAAAAGTGGCTAAGTATGGAATAGGGAAACAGTTGGTCGAACTCATT
Source organism: Picea engelmannii (assembly GCA_009831015.1). Classification (NCBI taxonomy): domain Eukaryota; kingdom Viridiplantae; phylum Streptophyta; class Pinopsida; order Pinales; family Pinaceae; genus Picea; species Picea engelmannii. Next base: position 468,326 of record ML789295.1, read on the forward strand.
TTCGCTAATATATTGAAATTTGTAATAGATATCCCATTACCTGGCAAGATCTTTTCTGCATGTATATCACGAAATTTTGGGTGTTGTTTGCAGGTCGTGAAACAATGGAAGCACAATCTTGAGCCCGCTGGTCTAGCAACCCGCAAGCGAAAAAGTGGCTAAGTATGGAATAGGGAAATGGTTGGTCGGACTCGTTTTCACTAATATATTGAAATTTGTAATAGATATCCCATTACATAGAATGATATTTTCTGCATGTTTCTGGACAAGTTGTGTAGGGATAGTCAGTGTGACTATCTCCTAGAGGGTTTAGGGCTCATTAATGACAATATTTATGGTATAATAATGTTTTTATAAACAATTTTTTTATTATAAATAAGACTCTTTTATATATATATATATATATATATATATATTAAAAGCAGTTGGATGGGCTTCAAAGTAGGGTTACAAGGGATACTCAGGAGAGGTTAGGGCCTGATGGTCAAATTGTATGTCTTTATAATATATATATAACGTTTTTATAAAAAAAAATTATTATAAACAAGTGTGAAGGTGGCAGGGACTGGGAAGAGTAAGTAAGGAATATACAAGTATGAAAAGAGGTCAGATGGGCTTCAAATTAGGGTTACAAGGGATACTCTGGAGAGGTGAGGGCCTGATGGTCAAATTGTATGTCTCAGAAATTTTGAGTGAAAAACGCGTAAAATGGAAGAGGGCATGATGAGGCATTCCAATGATCAGTTTGTATATCATAGAATTTTGAGTACTGTTTATAGGTCGTGGAACAATGGAAGAGAAATATTGAGCCCGCTTGTCTGGGAACCCACAATCAAAAAAGTGGCTAAGTATGGAATAAGGAAATGGTCAGTCGAACTCGTTTTTGCTAGTATATTGAAATTTGTAATAGATATCCCATTACCTCGCGGGATGTTTTCTACATGATTCTAGACAAGTTGTGCAGGGATAGTCARTGTGACTGTCYCCTCGAGGATTTTAATCATTAATGACAAGCTCTACGGTATAATAATGTTTTTATAAACAATTTTTTTATTATAAATAATATTCTTATATATATATATATATATAAATATGAAAAGTGGTCAGAYAGGATTCAAGGTAGGGTTACAAGGGATACTCGAGAGAGGTGAGGGCCCGATAGTCAAATTGTATGTCTATATATATATATATATATATATATATATATATATATATATATATATATAATTATTATTTTTTTATAAACTTGTTTTTATTATAAACAAGTGCGAAGGTGGCAGGGATAGGGAAGAGAAAGTAAGAAGTGGCCAAGTATAAAAAGAGGTCGGACGGGCTTCAAAATAGGGTTACAAGGGATACTCAGGAGAGGTGAGGTCCCGACAGTCAAATTGTATGTCTCAGAAATCTTGAGTGCAAAACACTTAAAATAGAAGAGGGCATGATGGGGCAGTCCAATGGTCAGTTTGTATATCGCGAAATTTTGGGTGATGTTCCATGACCTACAAACATCACCCGAAATTCCATGATATACAAATTTACTGCCAGACTCCCACATCATCTCCTCTTCCGTGTTACACATTTTGCACTCAAAATTTCCAAGACATACAATTTGATCGTTGAGACCTCATGTCTCCTCGGGAACTATTGTCACCCCATTTTGAATCTTGTCTGCCCGCTTTCCATACTTTCCCATTTCTTGGAATCTCTTCCATGGATCGTTGGGTTGGCAGGTTTATGAAATATCCAATTCCTAATCGTTGTTTTCTGTGCCTGCCACCTTCGCACTTATTTCCAAATATGCAATAAGTGAGTCTTAACGCTAACAACTCACCATTCAACAACCGTAAATATTGTCATTAATGAGTAAAATTTCACACGCGTCGACAGATCGTCGACTTCGGGTGAAAGCACTCTGGGAGAAAGCGAGTGTGGAGAGGTTGAGACTCTCGAAGCCCGAAGAGCCGAATTTATTTGCAACTATCGATCTGTGGGAGACACGCGTCGACAGATCGTCGACTTTGGTTGAAAGTACTCCAGGAGAAAGAAAGTGTGGAGAGGTTGAGACTACTGAAGCCCTAAGATATGAAGTGATTCACGGTCGTCGATGGAAAAGGGATTTGTGGTGCTCAATCTGTAACTCTGGGTACAAAGTACTTCGGAGGAAAAAGTCGTGGGAATGTTTGAAAATCCCAAACGCTAAAGTCCCGAAGTGAATCAGGGTCGTTGAAACTATTGAGGGCATACGATGTTGGATCATGAAATTCATAGGTTTGCCACTGCGGAGGATTTGTGTGGTGGTGGTATTTGCGCATGTTGTCTTGACGTCTGGTCATAGGCCGCAGTCATATGCAAGTATAGAGGGATGGGAGAACCTGAATAACTAGGGAGAGGGTATTTTCCAGCTCTGAGTTTGGTTCGAAGAATGGAGACCATGGCTAGAAAGATCTGGAAGAGCAGAATGGGAAATAAATACCTTGAATGAGGGTATTGATTTTCTTAAGAAGAACGAAATTTTTATGCCCCGCCATGGGTGTGTTACATTTTACCATTAAAGAGTGTATGAGAAAATGCTTTGTTGAAAAAAAAAATGTATTGCAACTTCTGGGAGTAATTGTGTTCTCGATACATTCTCCAATGACTTGACATATTATTTTAAGTATTAAACTTCCTGCATGATGGGTTGTTAGCATTAAAGCTTAATAATTGCATATCTAGAAATAACAATGACGAAATTGAATTTTAATATTGTGGTTGATTTCATAGCCCCATTTGACTTTAGCTACCATATATCATTTTTATTTTTTTTAAATATTCGCGAAGAAGAAATTTGGTAATTTCATTAATAAAGTAAAAGTGCTCAAATAGAGGCCAGGGGATGGACAACTAATAAAATGTTTCCTTTTGGAGTAAAGGAATCAATGAAGCAAAAAGGAAATAAGAGATCGTTTGCTCAGCAAGGTTGAGATGAAAATGAAACTTATTGGGGAGGGGGGACTCCCGCATCATGAATTAGTGTTGCTATGTTCTATCTGCATTACGAATAGAATTGAATGTTGGTTTAAATTGTCTGAAATTCAGTTATGTTTCCATAGAATCCTGATGGGATCGACAAAATGCATTGTCATATAATTGTTCAATGCTCCATATTATATCAAATTACTTGAGCCAATACAATATCCAAGAATTACGAGACTATCGAACCATGCAAACGAGAAGAGGTATTAAATTTAGCAAAGAAGCACTAACCAAGATTCCAAGGCAATTTTTTTAATAGTAAATCTATAAAAAAAAGAGGGAAGTCTCAACAAAGGCCCATTGTTGTCAAATCATCATTTTCTAGTCCAATATTATATCCACCTACTCATTTTGTGTGTTTGATTTACTATCACAGTTGGTATACCTTTTCGAAGATTGTACTTCAGCGTCCTCTGTTGTGGCATATAAGATTTCATACTCTTGTCCAACTAATATGTTTCTTTCAATGGAGGAATGCATAAAATACAATGGACATGAAGGTAAGTTAGTATGTAGAAAGACATGTAAAAAAATAAATATAGTTCTATGTATTTCAATGTAGCAGCACAGAGAATACAATTGACATGAAGATAGGTTATTATGTAGGAATATACGCAGTATCTACATACAATAAATTAGGTGCAAATAAGTAGAACAAATATACATACAATAAATGAAATATTAAACAATGGCATATGAAATAAGAGTAGAAGCATGCACCTTTGTATCTCCTCTTCTACATTTTTGGTAAAGATTCCCTCGTCTTCTCCACTTATTTTGTTTGTTTCAATGTAGAAATGCAGAAAATACAATAGAAATGAAGGTAAGTTGGTATGTAGGAAGACATGTAAAAAAATAAATGCAGTTCTATTTATTTCAATGTAGCAACACAGAGAATACAATTGACATGAAGATAATTTATTATGTAGGAAGATACCTAGTATCTACATAAAATAAATTAGGTGCAAAGAAGTAGAATAAATATACATACAATAAATGAAATACAAAACAATGGAATATGAAATAAGAGTAGAAGAATGCACCTTTCTATCTACTCTTCTACATTTGTGGTAAAGAGCCCTTCATCTTCTCCAGTTATCATGTTTGTTTCAATGTGGGAATGCACAAAATACAATGAACATGAATGTAAGCTAGCATGCAAGGGAGAACAAGTAATGTGTACATACAGTAAATTAGAATCAAAGGAATAGAATAGAAAAGAGTTAGAAAGATGAACCTTTTCTTTTCTTGATCCATGGTTGTAATTATATAGATTTTTTCCTATCCAAGATATATTACAAGCCATAAAATATTAATAAATCGGATGGTCGTAGCTGAATGATTTGTTTTGTGCAGCAAAGTATTCAGATATTCTTTTAGACATGGAAATATAATTTTGTAATATCTTTGATGTATATTTCATAATTCAAGTACAAGACAAATTGTATCGTGGTCAAACCAGTATGTGTATAAGATAAAGAGGTTGTATTGTGATATGGGCACATTTCACCATATATGGTTAATAAGTGTGTTTTGCACATGTTTTATCTTAACCAAAAGAAAGCAGACATTGTAATTGCACATATAGTTTTCCAATTATTTGTTATGGCACTATTATGTAGTATGTCAACACTAAAGTATCCTAGAATGATAATGGTTTCATCCATATGTAAATGGTGTGATGCATTTGAGACCACATTCATTATGTTATCAATGTTGCACGCAAAGCGACATAGAGATTGAAAATTGAAATTTGCAATCCACATAATACTACTCTTTCTAGCACCATCTCAACATCTTTTTCTTCTACAAGAACATTTTGCAAAGGCATGTAGGTATGGTTCACAGTTAGGAGAAGAAATTGGAGAAAAATTTAAGAATAGGATGGAAAGATATGCCAATTTTGTGCAATTTTGTTGCAGCCTAGGAATCATTGTACCATACCTAGCCCTTCTACACCTACATGCATTTTTCTTTTATAAGAACATCCTGCAAAGGAAACAAGCTTGACATCATATTTTTCATGTGAAAGACACGGGTTCGATTCTTGTACGGGATAGGAAGGTACGATATAGGCTCTATATTTCCACTTCGTCACACACGACAAAGGACCGGAATTTGCAATTCTAGAAAAAATGACAGACAGAGTTGTGCACACGACATTGGCATGGAGATGGTGTAGAGTCTCGCGAAAAAATTGGAGGAAAATTTAAGAGAAGGAGAAAAATATATGCCAACCTTTATGGAAAGTATGCAGGACAAGAATGATGAATAAATAATTAAACATTCTTACTTGCAAAATGCAAACAACGAATAGTAAAAAATGAATACGAATGAAAGTATGTTATTGAAACTTACTTGTTAATGATGAACGACAGAACCGCAGGTCCACTTGCGGGTGCAGGACTTGAACAATGAAAAGTGAAAAAAACAGCTCCAACTGGCGGTGTAGGACCCCAACCTTGCAAAGTTGAAGCAAACAAAAGTAGGAAGCAAGCAACAAACCAGTGAGAAAGCACCAACATGGCCAACTGCAGCTGTAGAAATTCAAACTTGCAAACTTGAACCAAACAACAACAAGCAATAGCCGAAGAACCAATGAACCAACGAACAAGAAGCAACCATTGAACCAGTAAACAATATATGTATCTTCAATGATGACCAAATTGCATTCCAAGCATAGAATAAATCTGAAGCATATGAGGACCATGCGAGTGGAAATACTTAAACATTCTTACTTGCAAACTGCAAATAGTAAACAACAAAGAACAAATATGAATGAAATTATGGTATCAAAACTTACTCGACAACAATGAACTACAGAAGCATAGGTCGAATTGTGGGTGTGGGACTTGAACCCCACAAAGTAAAAAAGTAGCTCCAATTGTAGGTGCAGGACCTTGACCTTGCAAAGTTGAAGAAAACAAAAGTAAGAAACAAGCACCAACAGGGCCAATTGTAGGTGCAGGACCTCAACCTTGAAAATTTTAACCAAACAACAACAGGTAGCAACCAATGAACCAACGAGCCAATGAACAAGAAGCATCCAACGAACAAGAAGAAGCCAATGAACCAGTAGATAATACATGTATCTTCAATGATGACTAAATTTCATTCCAAGAATAGAAGAAGTATGAAACATATGATGGCTATGCAACTAGCAGTGGAAAAAAATATTGTCTGAATTCATTGTAACATTGTATGGAAATATTTGAGGAAAAATGTACTGTGAGAAGCCTATTTAAGTAAACATTTAAGGACATCATGGTTGTTTTAAGGGCCTCGCTCTATGCAAACATTAAAGTTGTCAGGCATGTTTAAGGGCCTCACACTATGTAAAAATTTAAGTTCTTAGGCATATTCAAGTACCTCAAAAAGAGTGTCAATGGTCAAAACTTTCGGTATGTAAACATTTCAATACAAATAGAAATAATAAAAACATTAAAAAAGAGCGTCGATGCTCGGAACTTTCGGTATGTAAACATTTCAATAAAAATTAAAAAATTAAAAAAGAGCGTCCATGCTCAAAAATTTGGATATCTAAACATTTACAACATTGGGAACAACGAAGCTGGCAATAAGACTTTGAATCTATTCTCCAATGAGACAATGACATATAAGGTTTTCTTTATTATTTAAAAAATAATGTTTTTACCTCTATAGTTTGAACAATATAGATAATGTGAAAATTTATAGTCAAATGACATCTTAATATGAATTCAACGAATTATCAACCATTATAGTCCCTCTACGCCTTCCGAAGGGACTAATAACTAAGTGGCTGTTTTTTACTCTATTAAACCAATAACTGGAGTATCTCTTTTGTCTATCGTATTAATTTTTAGATAGAAAAATGAAAAATTACATTATTATGTTTTTGGATTTATTTTGTTCAAATTTTCTTTGCATTTTGTATAAGTATTTTTAATATACCAAACTAAACACTCATCTCATTTTTATAGCACATGACAATTGAAGAGATACATCAAAGAGAAAATGACTCACACAAATATTATGATGATTTATGGCCATGTATGTAAATGATAACACGCACCCAACTCGTACATAAATGACAATATGTGACATACACGATGGGATACTGGTTGGCAATATAGATTGAGTGTATGGGTCACTTTTTACATCAAAGGATGGACTATATGGGTATTCCCTTCAGATGAACTTTATGTCGCAAGGCCGGACATATGAGAAGGGTATGTCAGGGCTCTATGGAGGATGTCTCGGAGGACTCACTCCTATGGAAGGCATATGATCCTACTTCTCCTGAAGTGAACTCTCCTGCAACAATGGTGACTAATCCGGAGGTGAGAAATGGAACTTTTGTGGGTAAGCTTAAGAAACATTGTCCTTCTCTTTTTTTTCTCTCTGTCAGCGTTGGAACGTGACAATCTTGAACTGTCCATTGCGTTGGATCATGAATCAATGTCTATCGATTTCTATGGGGAGGGTTTATATCTGACTTTGGAGGACTTAGTGACCCTAGGAGTTGGGGTGGAAATCCAGCATACCCTCAATCCTTCTGTAGAGACCCAGGACGAAGCAGCCCCACTCTGTGAGTCTTGGATTGTAGCGGGACCCTCCTTTGAACACAGAGTTGATGGGGACTTTTCAGGTGAGATTTTTGGTTAATGTAGTCTTGGACCTGGGTATAAGGAATCTAATGAGTGTGAAAGCTCACTTGATAGGGTACTTAACACCCTATTTCCCTCCATCAGAGAGGATACAGGTCCTACTCCATTACCTATTTATCAAGGCAACTCTGTCTTATTTCTTGATGAGTCTTTTTCTGATCCTGGGGTGGTAAAAGAAGTCACTGAGGACTTTTCTTGGTCGAGGGGACTGGGGCTTGAGATTTCTCCTTTAAAAATGGTCAGGAGTTTGGAAAAGAGCGGGAACCAACACCTCTTTCTCTGAACAACATATCCATCTTAACTCTGAGATAAGTCATGATCCTACTATAATTAAACATCATAGGGATAGGAGGATCCATGAAATCAACCTCATTTCATATATTTCTCTCGAAAACGTGCCCGGATATAGTTTTCCTGCAAGAAACTCTGGTTATTGAGATGAAGGCGAGATATTTCATGACTTCTTTTCGGCCTAAATGGTTGATGTGTGCAGTCATTTCTATTGGGAAGTCAGAGGGACTTCTAGTTTCCTGGGAACCAAATAAGTATGTTTTTACACTTTACTTAAGTTGTGGTGGCATTTTCTTGACATGTACTCGTTTAGAATACAACAAATCCTTCTTCCTTTTAAATGTCCACGGACCTGGTACTGAAAGGAATTATATTTGGAGTAAGGTGGATAATAGGGGTCTGCTATCTCATAAAGATCTGATCATTTTCGGGGACACAACTCACTTGGACCCATTGACAAACTTTCTAAAGAATATTTTCTAGAAAAACCAGGGAGTTGACATTGTTCTCGCTGTTGTGGTTCCTATGTGGCGCAATGGCAGGAAATGTAGGGAAGAGATATCTAAGAGAATTGACCAGTTTTTCCTATTGGAGGATCTCTTATCCTTAGTTGGTAGACACAGGTCTTGGATACACTATCCTTTTGTTTCTGACCATGCTCCAGTTTTCTTGAAACTAGGGAATTTTTCAAACCAGATTGCACATCCTTTCAAACTAAATCCAACGTGGCTGAAAATTGATTCCTTCTATTCAATTGTCATGGAAGTTTGGGTCGATCATGTTTTCTTACAAGAATCTGGAGAGCAGAGGAGATTAATAATGAAACTAAAACAATTAAATTTCATATAAAGGCATGGGCCAAAGATTTTAGAGCCAAAAAACTACTTATTTTCGAAAAGATTGAAGAGGATATTCAGGATTGTCATCAACAGAGATCAAGGGGATAGATGAACACATAATTGGACATCCTTTTAAAGAATCTATAGGAAAAACAAAACACGCTTCTACAGGTTGAAGAAGAACTGTGGAGACAGAGAAGTAGGGCGATCTGGATCAAAAGTGGGGATAAGAATACAATTTTTTTCCACCAATTTTCTAGTTAGAGGAGAAAAAACAAACAAATATGGGAGATTCGAGATGAAAATGGACAGTTACATTCAAGACGGGAGGAACTAAAATGTGAAGCTGCTAGGCACTTCAAAAGTTTCTTTGAGAACCAAGGGAAAAGTGTCATTACGGATCAAATATCCACCATTGAACTCTTTCCTCATCCTATTGATGAGGAGGATGTTAGAGATCTGGAAAAACCTTGTACTGGACATGAAATACTTGAGGTCTTAAACGTATTTGCAATGGACACAAGCCTCGGTCCAGACGGGTGGATGGTTGAATTCTATGTCCAGTTTTTCAACCTGGTTGGGGAGGACTTGTTGGAAGCAGTGGATGATTCCAGAATTACAGGTGAAGTGATTAAATCTATAAATTCGACCTTTCTTTCTCTTATTCCGAAAGTAAATAAGCCTACCTCTTTTGGTGATTTTAGACCTATTTCTCTATGTAATCTATGCTATAAAATCATTGCAAAAATAATTTCTAATAGGATTAGACTTATTCTGTCCCGGTCTTTATCTGATGAGAAATTGGGCTTCCTAAAAGGAAGACATATCCTAGATGCTATATGAACTGCTCATCAATGCTTACATAGTATTAAGCAAAAAAAGATAAAATCTATGATTTTGAAGCTTGATCTTAGGAAGGTGTATGATTGCATAAGTTGGGATTTTTTAAGATTGTCGTTATTACAATTGAGTTTTGGCCTACCTAATACTAACTGGATTTTGAGTTGTGTGACTTCAACTACTTTTGCAATTCTGATAAATGGGGAGCCTACATCTTTCTTTCATAGTGGTAGAGGCTTAAGACAGGGATGTCCACTATCACCACTACTATTTATTTTTGTGATGGAAGGACTCAACTTATCTTTAAAGAAAGGACAGGCCGACGAGAAGTTGACAGGGGTCAAAGTCTCCATAGTTATCAAGATACTTCATCTATTTTTTGTGGACGATGTCCTCATAATGTCAAAGGCCTCATCAAAAGAATGGATGGTGATTTAAGAAATTTTATCTATATTCTATAAAACAACGGGTTTAGAAGTTAACCCTCAAAAATATTTCCTCTATATTTATGGGGTACAACATGAGGTTGTAGATACTTTCAAATTCTTTCTTCCATACAATTTTGCAGAGCTTGTGGATGGTATAAACTACCTTGGTTTCTTTTTAAAATCGGACAACTACAAGGTTGCAGATTAGCGTTGGCTCATTACAAAGTTTGAAAATAGAATTAGCTAGTGGTGCAATCGTTGGCTTTCCCTGGGGGGACGATATGTTCTTATAAAATATGTCCTGGAGAGCCAGCCTGTGTATTGGATGGCCTTGGAAAAAATCACGGCCTTTGTTCTCAATCGGATCAGACAACTAATCTTTTCCTTCTTATGGTCGAACATGAGAGGAAAAAAACATTATCACCTCAACGGGTGGGAGTCTATTGAAAAACCTAAACATTTTGGTGGTTGGGGATTAAGGAATTTACAAATTTTCAATAGGGCATTGTTGGAAAACACTTTGGGGAGATTTTTATTGAAAGATCACATCTGGCACCGTGTAATTAAAGATAAGTATCTCCCTTACAGCTCGGTTTCTACCTGGCTTAGATCGACTACTTTTCATGCAACTCGGGCCTCACAGACCTGGAGGAACCTACTAAAGTCACTACACCTCTTATTACATTAGATAAGTTGGAGCCCTGGTTCCAGACTCTCGATCTTATTAGGCAAGGATCGGATCATGGATATGGGGAATGCTTATTTTCCCTCAAAATAGCTTGTAGATACTCTAAATAAAACAAAAAAAATCACTTTCTTTATAAGCTTAGCAGTTCCATTCGTCCGGGAACAATTTTCTCTTGTTGGCTCGATAGCGAGGAGATTGGTCTTGCACGAGCTCAAGCATCTGAATGGGATTTATTTTGTAGGTCCTTGATGGGGACCGGTGTGCAAATTCTAAGAAGACAAGACGAGCTGAGATAGACAATAGGAGACAATTTGGGCATCCTTTCAGTGAGAAATGTCTACTCAGCCTTAGCTACAAAACTTTGGCAACATTCTATTGGTGGATGGCGAAAGAAACTGTGATCATGGGATTGTGCCCTCAAAATAAAACTCTTCAATTGGCTAACTGTGGATAATAAAATTCTTATGTGGGACAATCTACAACGCAAACGATGGGTTGGGCCAAACATTTGTCACATGTGCCTAAAGGAGAGGGAGATTGTTATGCATTTGTTCGTAGATTGCGCCTTTACTAAAAAAAAATGGGATATGGGTAAAAGAGCTCTTTTTATTACCTCTATCTGGGAGGGGTCCTCAGTGGTAGACTGCTATGATAGATGGAATATACAAAATACTACTTACCCCTCTCTGCGCGCCATCATAAGCTGGTTTGTTTGGCTCAAACGAAACAAGGTTCTCTTTGAAAATAAAATCCCTTCTTTTCATGCCATGACCATTAGAGTACTTGGAGGAGTTGACAGTCATACTGAAAAAGAAAATTAAAAGTGTACAGATCCATAAAGGAAATTCCAAAGGACTCTGTCACAAAAGGATGGTTCGATGGTGCAACTCTCACAAATGGAGTATTTAGTGTCATTGGAGGGATGCTTTGGATAAATGACCACTCGACAATCAATTGGACATTCAATTGTGGTCCAGGAACAAACACAAGGGAATAATTGTTGGGTGTATGGGAAACCTTGACACTAGCTTCTTGGTTGCACATCTCGAAATTACAAGTTTTTGGAGATTAAAAAATTGTCATAAACTGGGTAAACGACAAAGGAATCTTGAATGTTATTTCTATGGATTGTTGGAAGGAACAATTAAGAGACCTTAAAAAATCTTTCAGCACACTCACATTTTCACATATCTAGAGAGAAATCAATAAGGCAGTGGATCGTCTTTCCAAGTTGGTGCTTCAAAAGCGAGAAGGAAAAATTACATACAACCACTAGGTAGATGGAAATGAAGGGCCCACCCTGTACCTAAGTCTTTTCTAGCCTTCAACAGGGAAAGCTTATGCTTTTTTCATTTTTTATCTTCTATGGTCCTGAAGTGGCTATAGTTATTATGTTTCGACAATTTATCTAGGGTATGAGTTGATGTGGATTTGGGCACTTTCTTGTGATGACAGTTTTTAATATTTTTGAGACCAAAAGTCTCCTCTGATCCAAGCCTGCGTTGCTGGACAAATCTCAATCTTTTTGGAATGTAATATTTCACGTTTTTGAAAACAATTATATATATATATATATATATATATATATATAAATATACCAAGAAATTTTCTGCTGGGAAAAAAATGACAATATGTGACCAAATGATATGATATTTTTAAACTTTTAGGAGGATTACAGACAACAATTCTACGTACGGATGGCAAGGAGGATTATAGACAACAATTCTGCCTACCACTGTGGATGACATAGAACTTACCACAATTTAGAGGGCAACTTTTCAAATTGTTATTATTTATTTTGATTATACATATTTTATTCATAAATAAATATCAGAATTAAGAAATTTAAATAATGATTCGAGAAAATTTGAAAATTATGAATTTTCAAATTTTCAAAATATTTACAGGCTGTAATTTTTTCCCTCTTCGAGGCCTCGTGCAAATTTCTATGAAGCAAACTTATGAGAGTCGAAGCAATCCGACTTTTAAGCTAAAACTACAGGGCCGGATATGATCTCCCAAGTTTTACATGCCCGGATATGATGAGGGGGCCCTCCTCCGGTGTCTACCATATTATATGACATGAATTTTATAATAAAGTACTTGGGATTCTAGCAACTCCAAGGCAACGTGCCAGGTTGCCATCTTATTGTAATTTCACTTTAAGAGTTGGATTTTATTGTAATTTGACTTTGAAACATTGTGAATTCCATCATCAAAGACGCCTTGTAACTAACTCCAATATGTAAAACATCCCACGCACCCTTTGCCTGC
>ML789295.1:492371-551096 GCA_009831015.1 Picea engelmannii
AGAACAGGTGAAATACCATTTCAAGTATCAGAATGACTACTTCACCCGATCCTATAACTAGAAGGAATGTTGGAACTAGAATTGTTCATGCCGCAATGCTTCATCACTTTTATTTTCATAAGCATAATCTTATTGTTTTAATTAAAAAACACATTCGAAAAAGGATATGAATGAACAACACTTGTCCTCATAAAGGTAACATGTTTATGCAAGGTTTACACATGCAATCTCGACGTGTCCTAGACGTTGTAAGTAATGTTTTGTCTTGTACCTGGTGCCTCGTATCTCCACTATAAGATGCCTACTGTAAGAGATCAATTAATTCCATCAATCAACTATAATATGGCCATTGTAGGACATGAATGATTTTCCTCCATCTATCCCATGGTCACAAGGGTATAGCAAGAAAGAGAAAGAGTGAAATCAATTTCCCTTCCCTTTCTCCATATGTAACCACATAATTTTGTTTCATTTTTCTACAAGATTGAATAACCCTAGGATTTCAACGAAGGGACGGAGCCTTTAATGGATTATTGCTAGACATGATTGTAACTCTTGTTCATTATTTTCCTTCCAAACTTTTGATATTGTATATGATAATTAATCCCTTCTGAAGCCTTTCCCATAGCCAATTCTCATTATTTTCTAATTTATAAAGGGGATACTAGTGGCCTTATGCACGCCATCGTGGAAAAAAAATGAAATTGGAACTTTTGATTTTAAACCTACAGTTAAGATTTCCCAACACCCCTCATCATCTTACACATTCCCTCTACTCTTATTTGTTGGTGATGGATTTCCTCCAAAATGCGACATTTTTTCACATGACATCTTGAGGTCACTCTGAAATTTCCACAACTTTTCACAAATTGGTTATTTCTGACAAATGAGATGGTAGTGTGTCCACATGGGAAGAGAATAGAAATACTCTATTATATCACTCTCAGCTCATACGCCGCTCTCTCTCCATGGTAACATAGAGAGACTTTGTAAAAGAAAGGGTAGATGAAACAAATATGGGGATGTATAATAGTGCAATTGATGATGCCTACACTCAATTTGAGTACCAATGTCTGATTGGATGGCATGGTCGACTCAGATATACTCAAGGATGCCAACAAGAGTGTGACCAAAATCATTGGAAATCCTAAATCAGTAAAAACCCTTCTATGTTGTATTCCATCCATGTAATGTAGTTGAATGTACTTAACAATGCAATGATTAGTGGGAATCAGTGTGTGTGACATGTCTATTAGCGTTGTATTAAATTTCTTGTGATAAGGATTACAAAGAGATAAATAACATGAATGAATCTGAGTCATGATGAGCCTGATTATGACAGTCATACATGTATGTTTGTGGCTTTAATAAAATGGCAGTCTCCATGTCATTTATGCTTGTGGTTGTAGTATGTGATGGTTTTACTAAAAGGGGGAGTCCCCACGTCGTTTGGGGTAGTGAAGAGCCAACATCACATGTAGAGGTGGTTTCCATTGGAGGAGTTGGCTTAGGTGTGAATGGGAAGTTGAGTGCAGTGATTACAGGCATTTTGGACTTTAAACTATCAGTGGACAAGTCACGCTTTTATATCAAGTTGTATGATGTGGAGGTGCACTAAATACCTCTCCTTTACCTTCTTTCAGATCTTTCAAGCGTGGAACATACTACTTAGTGTTAGAACACTAAGGGTTTCAAATGAGTTTATATTTTTAATTTAGTTGGATTTTGTATTGATTTTGTGAAAATAAAAATGGGAACTATTTTATATACACTAACATGATTTTATTTTGCTACAATATCAAATGTGCAATGATTTTGAGTTGAAAGTTATAGAGTAATCTGGCTTATGGGTGAAAGTTCTTAAGACAACCAAGCATATCTCCCAAGGCACAATGAGAACATGGGTGTCTAATAAGCACAAAGTTACATTTGAGCCCTGATATTCTCCAACTCAAAATCAAAATCATTTAATCTCTCATAGCTTAGGTATTTCTCACATTTATAATACATCCACACCCATATGTAACCATGGGAAAAGTTGTTTTCTATAAAGAATATATTCAAATACTATAATTTCTTATCGTCCACATCTCATCCTTGATCTTAGATGCTTCTTCCATACCCTAAACACCCTCTCATGATCACTAAACACCCTCTCATGAGCACTGACTTAATTATACAAAGTTGTTTTTATATAATCACAACAAGGTAGACTCAAATTTTATTATTTCATTGTTTTTTCTAGTTAATTTTATTTTTACCTAGGTCTCGGAGAAAATGTAAAACTTGATCACAAGCAATTTGGTTTAGTTTTTGCAGGAACGTATCCCCTTGGAGCCAGCTCTGTAAGTTTTATTGGTTCCTGAAATAGTGGTACGCTCACATAACCGTTATTATATGACATTGTTATTTGTGTCAATCATAAAATCACTGCCACCTATGTTTTTAATATATATATATGAGAGGCGTTTAAATTTCAATTTTCGCGGTTTCCCTGGGCGGGAAAATTGAAAAGCACCACCATCGCAGCCATTTCAAATTAAGTTTGAGGGAGAGATATATATAAAAGAGAGAGACGGACGCATTTAAACTTTGGCAAAGTTTAAATTTCAATTTTCGCGGATTCCCTTGGCGGGAAAAGTGAAAAGCACCACCATCGAAGGCATTTCAAATTAAGTTCAAATTAAATTTTAGGGAGAGATATATAAATTCCAGTGGCTTAATCTGCCCTTTTCCCCACCTGTTTTAGAAATCTTGGAGCTTCCAGAGTGGCCGTCGCCTGATTTTCAAAGCATTCCGAGACTCTACAGATCGAAGCCGAGGGATTTACTGATTACAGTGATTAAAATGACCCTTGGCCTGCTGCTGCTGTGCCTTTTATGAAGCTCTTTCATACGCCTATGCCCTGGATATGAATGACGATCATCGAATCACTGGCAGCAACTGCACTGAATGCAAGGGTAGTCGTTCATCTGCATATACTGAGAAAGATCATTGAATTTCTCGGTTCTGAAGGCTTAGTGAATGAACAGTCGTCTCTAAAGCTTAGTAAGTTTCCAACCTTCTGCTGCCTCTGAATTTTTTTGTTCAGTTTTGGAATTTTTAAAGATCCATTCCCAGGGAGTCGCGTCACTTCTTATAGAATTGGCCAACTCCAGGCTTCATCCTGAATATCTCGACTTCCTCGTCCGAAGCCACAAAGCTACAATGATGATTTCTCCTTGAGTTTCATGAATTAAGGTTGTACGGAGTTGTTAAATGAATTATATGAATGTGGTTATTCCGGAAAATCTGATAGATAAAAGAGCAATGGAAGTTCCTACTAATTTATTGCAGAAATGCTTTCATAGGGCTTCCAAAGCCTGAATGCAACAATGTTTCTTTAGAGGACAATATTTTTCCCGCTAAAATTTTAAAGCTTCGAGGAAATGTTTAATTATTCAGAATATAAATCATAAAGATTTGTAAAACCTCACTAACTTGTATAGATCTTTATGGATTTAGTAAAAATGGAAAAGAATAGCTAAATGAAGCATAGCGGCCTAAATTTTTTCCTCTTGCACATGGGTTCAGCCAGTAGAATAGCGAAGATAAGTTTTGGAAATCACTGGAGAAATGCTTTCGGAAAAACACAGCCAGAGGTAGTAATTGAAAGTCCTGTCAAAATATTAAAAGTGCAATCATGATCAGAATCTGACCTAAACCTGAAAATATTAGCGTCCACGAAAACCCTACACAATATTTATATACACATTCTATGAAAAAAAGCCGAGGCAAGGAATCAACCACTGGGTGAAGGCCCAAGCAACTGACAGATCCAGTGCACTAAATCGTGGGAAATCTGAGCAAGAAGACGCAGAGAAAAAGGAAACGCCAGGTCCTTTTCCCAGTTCACTGGGCAAACAATCACCTTAACGTGCAGTGAACAAAATGGGGAAAAACGCTTGGGTGTAAGACTCCTCATCACACTGAGCACTACCTTAACATCGCTGAGTAGATAAAACTATTGCGGAGAAAAACAAGGGTCAAATCGTTGGAACTAGACACCCAAATCGCTGGGTAGGTAATACGATTTGCTGAGAAAAAAATGGGGGTTTGATCACTCATCAATTTCTAAGGAAAACGTTGTGTAATCAGAGGTAGATATGAAAGAAAATCGTGGGGGAAATCGACCAAGGAAGGTGAAAACTCTGAACTAGAAGCAATACGAATAACCGATCAGGGAGAGCAACTCCGTTCAATTAGTCATCGAGGGCCATGAACTGCGGCAAATTAATACAAATAAATATATATGTTTAGGGAGAAGGTACATTATTGGTGTTTCCGCTGAACGAACAAGGATTTTAGGTAAGGAGGTAAGGATTCCCAAGGGAGGGTTAAAATCATGACTGCAACAAAATTTTATTGAAGACAACGACGAGTTTGAGGAGGGAACCATCTTGCTACAACCGTTCTACTACAACCAAACAACCGTTCTACTACAACCAAACATTGACATACACCATTAACAATGAATCCTTAATGGCAACATGCACTCTTACAAAAATTTAGAATGAAATATAATTCTATATCTAAATCAACATATCGTCCTACACGTACATATATACAAACTAGTTTTCTTTACTTATAACAGATCGTCCTACATGGCCCAAGGAAGTGTTACACTTCCTTCAATGGAGATGATCTAATGGTTCAAAAACAAATAGTATGTTCAATCCCATGGCATCAATTCTTGTGATTGTGAATATGAGTCTACACCAAATCACTAAATAATTGTTAAATCTAATTGTTGGGCATTGGGTCGCAATCTAAGTACAATATTTATTTTTTCTATTTAGTGGCTACATTATACGTGAGTTGGACCTAGATTAAATTTTCTTACTCATCATGCAAGGCTATACAAGAACACAATGAAGCTAAAACGGTTCTATATCTAGAGTTCCCTTACTCTTTCTCGGTATTTTTTATTTCAATATCAAAAAGCTAGTTCATTCCATTGCCTTACTATGGAATCAAAAATAGGGCCACCTCTTATTAGGAGATAAAGTTGAAATATCACTAGAGTATTTATATTTTTTGGTTTTACATAAACAAGAGAGAAAAAATAATTGTTAGGGACACATGGGTGTATAGAATTTGATTCAAAAAATATTTGAGATATTAGTGGATGTTTAATTTTATTTCATAAGAGTATTTATACTTTTTGGTTTTACATAAACAAGAGATAAAAAATAATTGTTGGGAACACATGGTTGTATAAAATTTGATTCAAATATTTATTAGTCAACTTACAAAAATAATAAAAAATTAACTTTCAAAAAAAAGAAGAAATTAAGATATATTGGTATTCTTCTGTTATGGCATCTTGCCATACCTCTTCTTGTGTTGCTTCTTCAAGACAAGGAAGCTCAGAATCAATGAAGTGGCTCATGACTGAAGGATAGCTCAAAAAACTCTTTTGCTTTTTCGGGATGTGCCTTGAGCGGCTTGTATGTTACTCTACCTCCTGTAGAGTTAACCTAGGTAGGCATTTTATGCCCTACTGCAATATCTCTGGACATATAAACTCAAGAAATTGGATTAGCTGGAACAATTTTTGTCTCCCTCTGAACCGCTGAAGGGGGAGAAGGTATTGTCTCACTGTCAATCTCCATTTGAGATTATATGGATCTTTTAAAGGCTATCTCTTATTCAAGGCCAACATCTATGCTTGTCTCAATCTATCTCTGACCAGGGATGTTGATTTGGAATGTCTTCGGAGATTCATTGTTATCCCATAAATGTATCCTTTCTCCTTGAAGGGTCTAGCTTGGACTTCTTCTCTTTGGGTACATGAAAATACACTGGGCACCCAAATATCTGAAGTGTTCAATCTCAGGCTTCACTCCGGTGAAGGATTTTTGGGATTTTATGTTTTTCATAGTCTGGTGAAGACTCATATATTGTGTCATGCATGCTTCTACCCATAGAATTAAAGAAATATTATGATCATGCATTATTGCATTGGTTTCCTCAATGATGGTTCTATTCTTCCTCTTTTCTCAAATAGTTTTGACTCCCTCTGAGTCAAGTGACTCCCTCTAAAGGATAAACATCTTCCTTTGTTGTTAACCTATCTAGAACAAGAAAACAAGAGGAACAAAAAAAATAATATCTCCTAAAGGAGAATAATGAGTGCATCTCTAGAATCAAAACAATTTAAGTATTGCTGCCACAGCTATAACACCTACTTGTAATGTAGAAAACTTTAGAAATATAGGTTAGAGGAATGATAATTACAACAATAAAACCTGGAGTCTTCACTTCTAGTGTGTTGTTCCTTTGAATGCACTGAGCTCCCTCTGGATCCATGATTTCAACAAAAGGTTCCTTCCTCCTACAATTTCCCTCTTGACAATGATACAAATAATATATACAAGTGCATACCTAAGGGTGATGATATGATTTCTCCAATGGAACTTGGCTGATATTTTTTCCTCTTGACATCTTCATGAAGAGGGTAGTCATAGTGTCATCTTTTTGTATCACCCAGAATAAGCCTTCCTCTGAAGTCTTGTCTTCCATCATAGTTATGTTCATCACCTACTTGAATTTTCTTGATCCATCAAGCTTATCTTCCATCATAGTTTTTTTCATCATAATTTTATATTCTTCCCAAACCCTTGTCAACTGAGCTAGAAAACCTAACGGCTAGGCTAGGCTATCACTTTTAGGTTTTGTTGGACTTATGACTGCCAACAATAAGTATTTTAAAGATAGGATAACACTGGTGAGCTAAAGAGCTCCTTCAATGAGTTGCAAGAACCCTAATTCTGAAATTTCTACAAAAATTAGCGAAACCCTCGGGCCAAAATTTCAAAATGCTTGAAATTTCACTCTTAGAGTCTCTAGAGGTGCGCTCGAGGAGGCTGTACTCTCCTATGCCAAAAATAGCCCCAACTTTCAAGTATTAAGGGATTAAACACTTCAGAAAGGAGGGTCGTACAGATTTTATGGAAACCCTAGGAGGGCGTATGGTTCTGCATAAAAGAGGGGAGATTGGTAGATGCTTGTGAAATGGGTTCTTCAGGACCTATGCTCTAATACCATGTTGATTTTTCAATAAGAAAGTTTTAAGCATGTTCATTCCATTTTATCATTTTACTTAAACCATAAAAAAATTGTGTTGCAACAACCAAGATCACAAGAAGAAACACCATGCACAAGTACACAAGAAGTATCCTGGGAAACTCTTCTCAAGAAGGGAAGAAAACCCAACCAATCCTTTGTTATATTCTTCAAGAGAAATACCTTCACGACCACTAAAAACTAGCACACAAAAGGGTGCTCACAAACCCTAGAAGATTAGTGCCCAAGAGAGGTGCACGCTTTTCCTAAGAAGATGTACTTGTTGAAATTTCCAAACTCACGCTTCAGATATATTTCCTTAATGGGGAATTTACCTTTACTTATATTAGAATTGACCTGTCAACAGAAGTGTCTATTGGCACAAAAGGGTTGAACTCTCTATCTCATAATATAATTAATATTAACCAGATTAATTATCTTTTACATTAAGTATCAATTACATTAAGGTGGGGCCGACCTGTAACCTTTACATTACAATTAGGGTTACAGGTTGGTCTGACTCTTGAACAATATAGAAAGGGATATCATACACCCATTGGTGTTCAACCACGAGGGGCACATCCATATGAATGTCCATATCGCTATCTCATTGTGTCTCATAGGAGAACCACACTCACTAGTGCTCAACCACTAGGATCATGTTCACCTATGCTCGTCCGCAGGCATGTCCACTCAACAGATCTTCTTTCCCATTGCATTACACAAGAGAGTCAACTAGAGTTCATAATATCAACTCTCTTCTCAGAGGAGGCTAATACATCGTCTTCATCTTTGTCTCATGACAATGCACCCATCTCTATGGGAATTCACATGTTCACCTTGTGCTCAACCACAGACACATCCCACTCAGTAGATTTGCTTTCTCACTGTGTTACACAAGAGAATCATATGGAGTTCTTTTCAACTCTTTGTAAGGAGGAGGCCATAACTACTTTCCAGTTATGTCTCAGATAGTAACCACACACCCATCTTAGGGGCTCTCTCACAGGTCGACTCAATCAGTCTGTGTCCTAGAGAATGTCTCATGCAGTTGTAATCATCAACAGATTCGGTCCTGGGTAAGTTCGTCGATTCAAAGATCCAGGAAAAAGGAGTCAGCTTCCTGCAAAAGCTCCAAAGAGCGAATTTGTGAAGGGAGCTGGCCCATGGTCACATCCTGTGGTCATATTGGAGAAGGAGTTTAACACGAGAGCTAGTACTCGCAAATTGGTGTTGCCAAAAGCACCAGAGAGCAAGGTTGCGGGTAATTTGAACCTATTGGTAACATCTAAGGGACATGTGTGTCAATTGTTCAGGGTCTATTGAAGGCCTGAAGAGTTGATCTGGATTAGTATTTGAAGATACAAGACTAGGAGGTCAATCAATCCCTAACAAAGAAGGGGGGTCTGCATCACAGGGATATATAATACTCTTAGACTTCATGAATTCAAGGGAGTAGGGTCAGAGGACCCGAAACAACACTTGTTTGTCTATGAGATAGTTTGGGCCACTAAAAACAAACAGGACGAAGAAACTAAGATTGCACAGTTAGAGACAATGTTTAGGGGTCGCGTGCTAGTATGGTATATGAAGTTACAAGGTATTACACCTATTGAGTAGGGTAGGACTTTGGAAGGAATAAATAAAGTGCTATTAAAGGATTTTAAAAATACGAAGTCAGAATCGTAGTATAGTACTGAACTGAAGGAGATCAAACATGTGAAAATAGAGTCAATATGAGATTACAATCAACTCTTTCAGGATGTAATGGGGAGAATGAATTTCTATATTCCAAATCAACAACATCAAGAGTGGTTCATTGTAGGATTACTACCCCACATTTGTAGACCACTAATTCAACAAAAGGTTGTGTTGCATCCCGAGGCACTAGAAATCGCTATGAAATTAGAGTCGTCATTGACAGGAGACACTCGAGGAATGCCACAAGTTTAGATGCAGTTAGTCACATTAACAATTCAACTGGCTAAGCTTAGCAAATGAAGGGAAAAATGAGAAAAAATTTGGTGTACCAAGACGAAGGGCCACCACAAGGATGAATTCCTAGCATTCACATAGTACTTGGAAGTAGGAGCATCGAATCCACTACCTGGGGGAGGATACTGCGAGATATGTAAGAAATGGGGACATAATCCCACTGAGTGTCCATTGCTCCAGAAATATTAGAGTACTCCAAAGAATTTTTTTTGCAATTTTTGCAAATCCGTAGGACATGAAGAAAAGGACTGCATGCATTTGACTTACTAAGGTAGCACACATCCGATATATATTGGATCCAGGAAGAGAATACAGACGTAGATGGGAGTGGCCTGTAGTATAGCACTCAAATAGGTTACAATCAGGGGAAAATAGAAAATTTTGGTAGAGGTCGAGGAAGAGGGAATGTTGGTCATGGAGGACAAGGAACGATTATTTGTTATAAATGTAATCAACCAGGACATTTGGCTTGAGATTTCTAGAACTTGTGTGCCATGTGCACATATTGCAAAGCACTGGATCATGCAATAGAGGATTGCCCCCAACTAGTTTCAAAATGGCAAGCTAGAGGTAACCCAAATTAGAATTTGCATTAGAATCAGAATGTGCAAATGATATCAGTGGAAAAACATAGTGAAGGACCAAAAATTGTAGTCATTACACGTGGAGGAACTCACATAGGTGTTGATATGGAAACTGAAGGAAATCAAACAAAGAAATGGGTAAGGAATTCAGGAGGGCCTATGCCAACATCCAACCCACAAAAATAAAAAAAGACATATTAGATCATATGAAATGTAATACTTGAACCGCATGGGGAAGTGTACACATCATCTCTACCTCATGTAGAATACCCAACAGTACCTGAAAAGTCAAGTGCACAAGTAAGAACACTAACCGAATTCCTAAAAGGTTGTGTAGAACTGATGAAAGATAGAACTGCACTTAGTATATTATACAAAATGATTGATCATTGCACAAAAGGAAGGGACACCCATGTCACATAGAGAATGGTAAAACAAGTACTGTGTAGGAAGAGAAAAAATGGGGAATTCAAGTTTAATGCGCAGATTGGGGAATACAAGGTGGATAATTTTATTCTAGACTTAGGATCGGATGTGAATGTACTACCTAAGTATACATGGTAGATGATGGGTGACAATGATTTAATATGGTGCCCTATCGAGTTAAGGCTCGTGAATCAATGTAAGATAGTCATGATAGGGTAAGTAACAGAGGTACCTGTAAACATATATGGGGTGTGCAACATGAAGACTTTGAAGTAATTGAGATCGTAGATGATAGTCAACCATATCTAGCTTTAATGGGACTGGAATGGGCAGTTGATAACCAGTAAATTTTTAACTTTTAAAAAAGGGAGATGATCTTCAAGGTTGTGGATCTAAAGGTTACTTCACCCTTGGACCCATCAGAAGGGAAGAGATATACATAGTCAATAAGAGAGAATGACATGGACAATTTATATAATATGACTTCACGAATGGAGGATTATGTCAATCCAACAATGGATGATGCACTCAGTTGGAGAATTTTCAGTTCATGAACATCATATTTAGAAGTTGTTCTAGAGAATTGGTAGCAGAGGATGAATGAAGTATTAATTAGAAGATGTGCATGTATAAACCGATCTTTGTGTTGCATCAACACATAACTATATGACCCACCCAGGTATGATGGACTAGCTGAGATTAATGTGTTTATAAAAGAATTTGAATTACAGGTACCTGAACAAAATAGGTTGTTAGCACTCGATAGAGTCTTAAAAGAAACTCCAGCTAGATGGTGGGCCACACACAGAAAGAGTATTAAGGACTGGGAATAATGAAGTAGACTCATGCAAATATGATTCATACCTCAAGAAAAAGTAAGTGCGCAGAAATACACAGGATAAAGTGACCTGGTGGATCACGTGGAAAAATGTAGGGCTTTATTTCTTCCAGTATCATAAACAGAATGGGCGCGCCAATTCATACACACATTTATTACAATCCCAAGGAATTGGTATTTAGAATTTTCTATACGCAAAGAGACAAAATAATGGGAAGGATTGGTCCAAATATTCAAAGTCATGTTCACATTTGAACATGAATCTCTCTCCATACAGGCCATCCAAACAAATATCTTCTCGAAGGTAGAATCGGTCGAAGAATAACTCCTAGAAAGTGTTCACATGGCCAAATTAACGGTCCAGAATTTATTGGAATGCTACAATGTCATGGAGGACGAATACAATGAGGGGGATCCCAGGAATGTCCAAGTAACAGAGACAGAAGGCACACACATAGTAGAAAGGCCATTGCTAGTATCCTCTACATACACACAACCAATAAGCACAAATAAAGTCAACATTGAGATAACGGAGAACCCTAAGTTTGTGCACATAGGATACTATTGGAACGATGAGACAATTGAGAAGGTGGCATAATTATTATGAGAATATCAAGACTTATTTACAACTACATTCTCATAGATGAAGGGGATAGCAGGCGACTTAGGGGAGATGAAAATTCCACTAAAACCTAGAGCTAAGACAATATGACAAAGACCATACAGGTTGAACCCAAGGTATAAGGAGAAGTTTAAGGCTGAACTAGATAGAATTATCGACACTGACATCATTGAACCAGTCAAAGAATCCGAATGGATTATCCCTATGGTGGTGTAGGACAAAAACAATGTAGGGATTAGAATTTGTATCGACTTAAGGAAGTTGAATGATGCATTCTTACATGACCCATTCCCAACACCCTTCATTGATGAAGTAATAGAGAACATAGGGGGTCAAGAAGCATATTCGTTCATTGATGGATTCTCTGGGTAACATAAAATAAAAATCATGTAGGAGGAAAGACATAAAACCACATTTGCAACAAACTGGGGCAGTTATCAATACATGTTGATCCCATTTGGATCAAAGAATTCCCCTACAGTGTTTTCTAGAGTGGTTGTGGCCGCATTCAAAGAGTTCATCAATAAATTTTTGGAAGTGTATGTAGACGATTCGACAATATTAAGTCTGCTAGATGATCATATCAAAGTTATTCGACTCATGTTAGATTGATGCAGACAATGTTAGATTTCACTGAACTTAAATAAATACATCTTTCTTGCATGATTTAGAATTCTACTAGGACATTACGTAGGCAAAGAAACGACACAAAATATTTTATGTGTAGGTATTTGGTGACCTACACTATTCAAGGATGTAAAGAAGTATTTGCAGTCCTTTGATGTATGCCAAAGAGTGGGTAAACCATCTTGACCCGATGAAATGTCATTAAATCCACAAGTTACGTTGCAAGCATTTGATAAGTGGGCTATTTGATTTTTTGGGTCCCACCAAACCACAAGAAAGGAGATCAGTGTTGGTTGTGGAGCCTGATTATGTTCCTGATTCAGAGGTCCTTGCTTTCAGCCATGTTTATACCCCATGAAGACTTTACACCCGATAAGTATGTACACTCTTCCATGCGTGGGAGTGCAGAGGGGGGGTACCCCCTCTGCGGGGTCCGGGGGGGCTATTCCCCCAGCTAGGGGGTTTCGGGGCAAGCAGGCCCCCAACAGGGGTTCAGGGGAGAAGCCCCCAAAGGAAAAATTGCCCTGTAAATGTATATTGTAATTTCATTGTAAATCTGGACCGTTCATTATAAGCTCACAGATCTAACGATATAGATTATGTTAGGGTTTTTTTCCCTAGAAGGAAACCCTCTTTTATGAGGGAAATGTATTGCGGCGATGGTTGATGGTGAATACTGTATTCTGAGATAGGAGACTGTGAGAGAAAGAAGAGGAAGTTACAGCGGGTTTGTTGTAGGTTGTATCCCTTCATTTGCTGATAATAATAAAGGAAGGACCTGGCAATTTCTCTAGTGGACGTAGCCCACACTGGGTGAACCACGTAAATCTTTGTCTCTATTGTATTGTGTATCTTATGTGTTTTTTTTTCGCATTTGTTTTATTTTATTGCTCCACAGTCTTGTTTCTCTAACAACTGGTATCAGAGTGAAAGGTAACTCGTAGGAAAAGAGGGTTCTTAGTTCGAGTGGGAGCAATGTCAGAAGATGGAAAGTTTAGGGTCAAGAAATTTAACGACCAAAACTACCAGTTATGGAAGATGTAGATGGAAGACTATTTATATCAGAAAGATCTATTCCTACCATTGGGTGGAATAGCAAAGAAAGCCGACGGCTACGAAGGATGAAGAATGGGAGATTCTTGAAAGAAAGGCTCTAGGAACAATACGGCTAAGCCTGGCAGCGTCGGTGGCTTTCAATATTTCCAAAGAAAAGACAACAAAGGGTTTGATGGATGCATTTGCCAAATTGTATGAAAAAACCTCGGTGTCCAATAAGGTATTTCTAATGAAGAGATTATTTAATATGAAGATGTCGGAAGGTGGATCTTTTGTAGATCATTTAAATGATTTTAATACGGTTACTAATCAACTAAGTTTTGTAAAAATGGACTTTGATGATGAGGTCAGGGCTCTTCTAATATTGTGCTCATTGCCAGAAAGATGGAATGGCTTGGCCATGGCTGTAAGTAACTCTGTCTTTGGTTCAAATACTTTAAAATTAGATGATATTGTTGGTGTTATCCTTAGTGAAGAAATGTGATGGAAAAGCACAGGTGAGACATCAAGAAATGCGTTGAACATGGAGAACATGGGAAGACAAAAGGATAGAGGAAAGGGTTTCGGGAACAGTGGGAATCCTGGGATGGGCAGATCCAAATATAGACTTGGAAAGATAGAGTGTTGGAATTTTGGGAAGAAAGGACATCTGAAGAAAGACTGGAGAGCTCTAAAGAAACAAAGAGATGGATAGTAGGAGAGAAATCAGAAAGAAAATGTAACAGGTGATGTGTTACAAGATGCTTTGATTCTTTCTGTATATAATATTTTTGAGTCTTGGGTAGTAGATCCAGGGGCTTCATTTCATGCCACACCCCATAAGAAACATTTTCTAGATTATGTTCAAGTTGATTTTGGACAGGTTCATTTGGGTGACGATGCACCATGCAAAATTGTTGGAATGGGAAAGGTAAAAATAAAGCAATGCAATGGAAACCAATGGTTGTTGAAAGAGGTAAGACATGTTCCAGATTTAAGGAAAAATCTGATTTCAACAGGGTAGTTGGCAAGTGAAGGTTGTATATCCATATTTACAGATAAGACGTGGAAGGTCATCAAAGGATCATTGGTGATAACAAAAGGAGAGAAGGTAGGTACATTGCATTTATGTACTGGTAATACTGACTCTTCTATATCTTTAGCTTCTACAGGAGTGGATACAGCACTGTTGCATCATAGGTTGGGAAACATGAGTGAGAAGGGTATGCAAATACTTCACAAAAGAAATTTGTTGCCAGATTTTAAACAAATTGATTTGGACTTCTATGAGCATTGTGTTTATGGAAAAAAAAAGAGAGTCAGATTTCTCAGAGTAGGAAAATAAAAGAAGAATGAAAGGTTGGATCTTGTGCATACAGATGTATGGGGACCAGCTCAGGTATCATCTCTTGGTGGCTCTCGTTATTATGTTACTTTTATTGATGATGCAACTAGAAAAACTTGGGTTTATTACATTTGACAAAAATCTGATGTTTTTTATACTTTTAAGAAATGGAAAGCTTTAGTTGAGAATGAGACAGGAAAAAGTTTGAAGTGTCTCAGATCAGATAATGGAGGTGAATATTGCAGCAAGAAGTTTGATGATTACTGTTCATACCATGGGATTCGTAGAGAGAGGATAGTTCCAAGAACACCACAAGAAAATGGTGTGTCAGAAAGGATGAACATGACAATCATTGAGCGTGCAAGGAGTATGAGATTGCATGTTGGTTTGCCCTTACAGTTTTTGGCAGATGTTGTAGATACTTCTATTTACTTAATAAATAGAGGACCTTCAAGCTCTTTGGATGGTAGAATTCCAGAGGATTGAATGGACAGAAAAAATATAAACTATTATTTTTTGAAAACTTTCGGTTGTGAAGCATTTGTCCATATTGATAAAGAAAATAAAACAAAGCTTGAGGAAAAATCCAAGAAGTGTACCTTTATTGGATACGGTATTAATGATTTTGGTTATCGATTATGGGATTATGAAAATAAAAAAATCATTAGGAGTAGAGATGTCATATTCAATGAGAAGGTCATGTACAAAGATTAGTTGCAGGGAAAGAAATAGGAAGAAGAAAAACAAGAATACAAAGTGCTTCATGAGATCACTGAAAAAGAAATTCCAAAGGAACCGGAAAATCAAAATGTACAACAATAGGAGAAACAGGTACCTCAAACACCTGCAAGTGTTGTTAGAAAATCTACCAGGTTAAGTATACCCCTTGAACGATACTCTCCTTCATTGTATTATTTGTGGTTGACTGATTCTGGTGAACTAGAATGTTATGAAGAGGCAATGCAGGTAGACACCAAAAGGAAGTGGGAGCAAGGCATGAAAGAGGAAATGGATTCCTTGGTAAATAACCATACTTGGGACTTGGTTTAGTTTCCTGCAGGAAAAAGAGCATTGCAGAATAAATGGATTTACAAATTGAAGGAAGAAAATGGAGGAGAAAAGTGATACAAGGCTAGACTTGTTGTAAAGGGGTTTGCACAAAAGAAAGGTATAGATTTTGATGAAATATTTTCTCCTGTTGTTAAAATGACTTCAATTAGAACTATTTTAAGTCTTGTGGAAGTAGAAGATTTGCATCTTAAACAGTTAGATGTAAAAACAATTTTTCTCCATGGGGATTTGGAGGAAGATATTTATATGTAGCAGCCACATGGGTATGAGGTCAAAGGGAAGGATAATTTAGTATGAAGGTTGAATAAGAGCTTATATGGCCTAAAAAAAGCTCCAAGGCAGTGGTATCTGAAGTTTGACAGCTTTATGACAAACCAAGGTTCTAGTAGATGTCATTTTGATCATTGTGTTTATTTTAAAAAGCTAGAAAATGGAAGCTTTATTATCTTGCTATTGTATGTAGATGACATGCTTGTTGCAGGGTCTAATATGCAGGATATAAATGTGCTCAAGAATAAATTAGCCAATTCATTTGAAATGAAGGATTTGGGTGTTGCAAAGAAAATCCTTGGTATGAGAATAACAAGAGGTACGAAAAATCGCAAACTGACATTGTCTCAGGGTGAGTACATAGAGAAGGTGTTGGAGAGGTTTAGAATGCATAATGCAAAACCAATTAGTACACCTTTGGCTAGCCATTTAAAATTATCTAAGAAAATGTGTCCCAAGACACAGGAGGATATAGAATACATGTCTAGGGTCCCTTATTCATCAGCATTTGGCAGCTTGATGTATGCAATGGTTTGCACAAGACTAGATATTGCACATGCAGTGGGAGTTGTAAGCAGGTATATGAACAATCTAGGTAAAGAACATTGGGAGGAATTAAAGTGGATTCTCAGATACTTGAGAGGTACTGCTAATCATGCATTATGTTTTGGAGGTTTAGAAACTGTTCTACAAGGATATGTTGATTCATATATGAAAGGTGATAAAGATAGCAGGAGGAGTACCATAGGGTATGTGTTTACTATAGGTCGAACAACAATAAGTTGGATTTCAAAACTGCAAAAGCTTGTTTCACTTTCAACAACAAAGGAAAAGTATGTTGCTACTACAGAGGCTAGTAAAGAGATGATTTGGTTACAGAGGTTTATGGAGGAATTGGGAAAGAAGCAAGAGAATAACAGGTTGTACTGTGACAATGAGAGTGTCATTCATCTTGCAAATAACTCAGCCTTCCATTCGAAGACTAAGCATATATAGTTGAGGTACCACTTCATACGATCCACCTTGGAAGATGGACATTTGAAGTTGGAAAAGATACACACTAGCCAAAATCCTGTAGACATGTTAACAAAGGGAGTAACCAGAGAGAAACTGAGTTCTTGCTCAGTTTCAGCTGGTCTTCAAGAATGAAGATGAAGATGAGAAATTTTCCAGGTTCAAGAAGGTTCAGAGTCCAGCATATACAACAACGGTGGAGTTGTTGAGATCAATCTCCAAGTGGGAGATTGTTGGTTGTGGCGCCTAATTATGTTCCTGATTAAGAGGTCCTTTCTTTCAGCCATGTTTATACCCCATGAAGACTTTACACCCTAGAAGTATGTACACTCTTCCATGTGAGGGAGTGTAGAGGGGGGGCACCCCCTTTGTGAGGTTCGGGGGGTTCAAGGGCGAAGCCCCCGAATGAAAAATTGTCTTGTAAATGTATATTGTAATTTCATTGTAAATCCGGACTGTTCATTATAAGGTTGCAGATCTAACGGTAGAGATTATGTTAGGGATTTTTTCCCTAGAAGGAAACCCTCTTTTATGAGGGAAATGTATTGCGGCGATGCTTGATGGTGAATATTGTATTCTGCGATAGGAGACTGTGAGAGAAAGAAGAGGAAGTTACAATGGGTTTGTTGTAGGTTGTTTCCCTTCATTTGTTGGATAATAATAAAGTAAGGACCTGACAATTTCTCTGGTGGACGTATCCCACACTAGGTGAACCACATAAATCTGTGTCTCTATTGTATTGTGTATCTTCTGTGTTTTGTTTCCACATTTGTTTTATTTTATTGATCCACGATCCTATTTTTCTAACAATCAAGAGAAATATACATCATTACTACGATCGAGTATTTAACTAGGTAGGCAGAAGCAACACCAGTTGTCGATTGCATGACAGAGACTGTTGTACAGTTTTTATTTTATAATGTAGTCACTAGGTTTGGATGTTCATGCATCTTACTTAGCAATCAAGGTACGGTTTTTCTTAACCAAACCATTGATGCATTAACTGAGGAATTTCATATTCATCATCATAATAGTACACCATATCACCCTCGGGCTAATGGCACAGTAGAAACTTTCAATAAAATTTTGGAGAATTCTTTGACTAAGATCTGCAATGTTGGAAGAGACGATTGGTACTTATGCATCATGACGATATTGTGGGCATACATAACTACAAGTAAGAAGATGAAAGGGAAGACACTGTTCTGGTTGGTCTATGGACATGAAGTAATAGTGGCAATGGAGTTCATTGTACCTAGTTTGCGCATTGCAACCATCACCGATCTCTCGGACACAGGTGCAATAGAGGAGAGATTGGAATAGTTAGTCCAGCTTGAGGAGGACATGTTTTTGGCATAATTCCATCAATAGGTGCATAAATATAGAAAGAAGGCATGGCATGATAGACATATTAGAACCAAGAAAATCGAGGTCAACAACCTGGTACTACTCTATCACAACAAGTATCTACAACACCCAGGGGATTTTCACATGCACTGGTTAGGGACGTATGTGATCCAAAAGATAATAGAGACAGGTGTTGCACGGTTGGGAACCCTAGATGGACAAATATTGGAGGGAATTGTGAATGGAAGTTAATTGAATATCTATAGAGACAATAGACTGTATGTGCACTGACATGTGGAGCATAGAAACCTTTGTATTACAGTAAGTGTACCATAACAACAAGAAAAGAAAGAAAAACCAAATAAAAAGTAGAAAAATGAAAGTAAGACAATAAAAAGGTAGTGATAGGAGACAAAAAATGAGTAATCAAAATCCCAAGGTATCAGAACTTGCAAAATTGGAATGATCATATTAAATGAAGTGAACACTGTGTCAAGTTCAACAAGAGGATATGGACATGTCCACGTGCAACAAGCAATGCATATTGCACTGGATGGAATGAAAAGACTGTTAACTACAATCAAGCATAGAAAAGGAAGCTAGATGTCCAACGTGACATGCCATTTAAAGCACCATATCAACATTTACTCAGGAAATCCTGTTACACATTATCTTGGTCACCTTAGTGATCACCTGACGACATTTGTTAATGTTCCTTGAAAATATTAAAAGAAGACTTTCTCCATGGGAAAATTGATTTGCTTTCCTCTCTCAAAAACCATGTCAAGGAAGGTCATCGCACCCTGCCATATGCATGGGGTGTGATGATTCTTGATCGTCACACTTTGCCCTAAACCTGGACTGTGACATCATTGCATGTTTCTTGTGCATAGGGTGCGACAATGCTTAAATCATAGGAAAAGTCAAATTTCATGAATGTTCTAGAAGGGAATCTTCTAGAAGATGAGGTGGCCTCCGATCAGTTTGGATCTTACTCTCTTCTTTGATTTTGTGGGATCATCCTAATCTCCTCATCCATCTCTCTTTCACACTATATAAATATGGATCTCTGATGGAAAATTCTAAGGTTGAATAGTCTAAGGTTTGTATGGAGAGTTCTACTTCATATTATGCTTGAGAGCTGTTATTTAGTTCTTCATGACAAATTGTGGATCTTCTTCATTCAAGGCATTGGGGAAAAGGTCTGTGTGTTGAAGCAAAGATCCTTTTAAAGGGGACCTTGCAACATCAAGGCATGGGTTGTATTCTCCACCTTCTATTCATTTAATACAGTAATACATTTCTTCCCTATATAATCATCTCGTCTTCTATTCCTTGATCATATACATAGACTTCATTAGAATATATATATCTTTGTTTTCCCTCTTTGTTGGTTTGTGATTCTTAGACAAGCTTACTATTCTGCAAACTCAAGGAAGGAGATACAAGGATGATACTAGTGACTATCAAGCGTCATTTAAAAGGTATTTCACTTGTACCTCGTTAAACTAGTTTATACGATGATGAAGTTTAAGGTGAAGTGTGTATTTTGTTCTAGTTTCCTGTGGAAGTTAGGGAGATTTGTTTGTGTCCACACTTGTCGATTAGTCCGATAACAAAATTGGTGACCATACTATGGATACAAAATTATTTTGGGTTTTTTCCTCTTATTTTCTTTTAGCCTACCTTCTTTTGGTCAAACTCATTCTCTAAATCTATGGGTGGTCCATCTAGGCTCCCTGGGTCTGAAGCTTTAGTGAAATTTTTTCTCTTTCTTTCCATTTTCATTTAGTTTCATAGATCGTTGCATTGTATTATATAGAGAGACCATGACGATCCTTTGATGTCTCACTCTACATGTGCAAACCTATTGGTAACATGTGACTACCCTATATTGTTGCACTGTGCTCCATTGCAACCCACAACGATTCCTGTAGGAATTGTTGGAGATAGCCAATTTTTCTTTTTTCTACCCAGTTTTGCCTCAGCTTCGTGGGATGAACTTCTGACACTAGTGAATGATTGATTTATTAGTTTGAAGCTTGCATTTGATTCATTTTCGGAAATTGAAAGTTTTCTTGTAAATTTTGCAAGTTTTTATTTTCATGTTTGTCACAAGGGTATAATCTCTAGATCTTGGTCCTGAGTGATTTTTCAACAGATAATCCTTGATTTATTTGGAGTTTTTTATTGTTTTTACTTTCTGGATTATTCATTTATTGAGAGACCATTTTTTTTTTGTATTTGACAAAACGTTTTCCTATCATTTCATTTTTGTCTACATTATAGGTTTGATTTGGGAATAATGTTGAGAGTGTGTTAATTTTTTTGGATTACGCTTTCTTTTCTTCATTAAATCTCCGATATGATTTGAGAAATAAAGAAATGAAGTCATTCTTCTTTTTAGTGATCATTCACAAGAAAATTGTTGCATTCAAAATATTTGTTAAAGGAGAAAATTGGAAAATTTTATAGCTTTTGATTATTTGGAATTTTGATTCATTAAAAATTTGAGAAATTGTCTTTTGTAGATTTTGTATTTCAAAAAGAGATACCTTATCTCTATTGTAATTAGATTTCATCGAATTGAAGGATTTCATAATCATCTCTTCTTTCATTTTATTGGGTCAAGGTCACATACACCATCACTTTCATTTTCATTTCCCTTTTGAGTAAACAACAACCTTTAAAATACAACATAATTGTAAAATTTATTAGCAACTTTTATTTTCTAGAAATTCTCTTCACCAACATTAGCTAGGATAGCATTTTGGAATAGGTTGCAAGGAACGTTCTCCAAAGAAGCAAAACACACAATAGTATCTTGTGATAGGGAGAGTTCAAATCCACTTGCTACATTTTGTCCTAGCAAGCCCTTCTAACACAAGGGTCAATCATGAGGTCGCATTAGGGATGATAGAGTTAATCACCTTGCTTTGTCTGTCTTAGTGTAGAGATTGGGCATATTATTGGGTGTCACTTGAGAAGAAAATCCCATTGGGACCTTCTCGAGTTGATTTTGGGCTAGATACGTTTTCTTTGTGTGTGGATCAGACTGTCGACTGTTTCCCCAAGAATCATTGTCATAATTGGTAACCTTAGTAGCCTATGTATTTAGGGTCTTTACACAAGGTGACTATGGAGGGGCAAGTCTTTATGATACCTAGAATCGACATTTCCCAAACTCACTCCAGCTCCTTGGCTGGTATACACACGATTATGTGTGAGAGCTTCTACCAGGGTGTAAGTCTATTAAGCAGGTTGTCAATGTAACTTTTCCACTCGTTTATCCTAGCCCCTTCTTGGCTTGATTTCATGACATTGGATTTCATCACCAACTAGTGACTTTGAAATAAGAAGGTGTGTTTTCTTGGTTTGATTTCTAGATTTTATTAGTGAGTGTTGTTTGTTTCTCTAGTTGGCCATAGATTTGTTTCGTTCTTTACTTGGTGTAGCCAACATCATCCCTCTTTGTTCACATAGGATGCAAGGGATACCTTCGAAAGATCTGGAATATTACGTTCCTTTTCTTCCTAACTCACCAGAAGGATCTCCTGAAGGAGCAGTCAATAACAACGTAGTCTCTGAAATTGGAAGTTATACTCCCTTGGAGGAGTCAATACTTGTCGTAAATCTGTTATTGAGTGTTGAACAAGATCCACTTTTGCTTTGGATAAATTCATCAGGAGACCTTGTTGCTGACGAGTATATTGAAGTACCTATTGGACCTCATGCAGATTCTGGTGTAGACAATCCATTTTTTCAAAGTGAGTCACTTGGAACCCTAGTTCACACTACTGGAATTTGTAATCCTAGCTTTGTCCCTATCTATTCTTTTTAGAGAACTTCTTCGGGACACGATATTTTTGACAGAATAGGAATGAGTCCTAATCAACCTATGACATCACAAACGCCTGCGATTTCCACTACTTATATAATACCCTTAGATCATTTTACTGGCACAACCATTAATGTCATCACAGTTTCAGACCAATTGTTGGTTGGTTCTCACTCAATTCTCCCTCTCCAGATCGCTATCTCTACCATGTTCTCACAAGCTACGCGTGTTTCTACTGGAAATATGGTAATCACTCAATCTCCAATTGGAACACCACTTCTACTTATATCAAATCTGACACTACCCCCTGGGTATAATGCTTTGAATACTTTTGTTGAGGAAAATATATGAAATAATATTACTCAAGTATTTTCAAATCTTACTTGGCTAAAGAAAGATAGGTGGGAATATCACCCTATGTTTATAACCATCAAAATTTGTATCCTAATTCATAAGTATTGATTACAAGTGGTTAGGTTGGGTTTTTTTATATATAAAAGCTTGTTGGAAAATTTATTATTTATGTAATTTTCTGAATATAAAAGATGCTGAAATAAATATAGAGACAGAAGTAAATACACCAAGTCAATAATCAAAACAGATGATACATAAAGAAATCGTTTATTTCATTCCAATTTATCAAAAGAATCGTTCTCTTTACAAAATTCCTTGAGGAAGTTTTGGACCAAATTCAAACTTAGATGTCCTCGATGAAAACCATACAAAAGGACTTCTGATAGAAAGTTAAAAACTGAAATTTAAAATCTGGATCAGCTGGTCATAGATTTATGCCCACTCGACTCTGCACAATAGCCTTTTTCAGTCATGAAATTTAATTCACAAACAAACAAGTCTACATAGACTATCAAAGATAGATGAACACCTCTGAAAAACAAGTGTCGGAATGATGTAATTCAGCCATGAATCGTGTTGTATACAATAGGACCCTATTATCATAAAAGAGAATTAGGCTTCCAATGAATTAAAGAATGAATGAAAACTTAATTATCTCAACAAAACTCAAAGAGCAAACCTTAGTATGCTTCTACTTCTATTCTCCTCTTGTTCCTCATTTTTCTTTTTCCTTTAAGAAATTAGAATTAGTTCAAGTAGTTTAACTATTTCTTTAGTTAAGTTAACTAAAACTCAACCAACTTTTAGTTAAGGGGGAAAAGTAATAAAATCATAATAAGGATTTTTAATAAATAATAACTAGTAGGTGGGACCCATTGTGACTCCCTTTAGTTCTTTAACAAACATAACACAACTAGTTAATCAATCAAAAAATCCTTCCTTGTGACTCCCATCATCACTCTCATATTTTGACAATTTATATCAATGATAATTGAAATTATTTCCAAAAATATATTATCCATATATCCAAAAAATAGTGTGTTGTCCAAAATTTTATAAGTCAACTGTTCTCAACAATCAATAAATAAAAACACTTAAAACCCATATTTTCACTTTGATCTCTCTGAATTTGCCTTAGGCTATGTGGAGCCTTTAGGCATAATCTCATTGATCACATGAGAGAAATCATCTCTCAAATGCATGTGGGAGGACATGGATTTGGCAGAGTCATTTGAGGGTGAGGAGGGGGTAGTAGTGAATTTTCATTTGTCAGGGGCATGGTGGGCCTCCATTTTTAACCTTTTTATCGCATGGGAAGACTGTACTGGTGAGTGGATAGGGGCATCTTGGACAATTTTATTAACAGGTGGAGGAGCAAGTAGAGACTAGTTATTTCAGCCACGATGTTGGGAGACTGTCGGGTGGACAATCTCTTGCCATCCATCATTTTCAGGGACTTGAGGTTGTAGTGAGACATGAGGGGGAACTGGGATACGAGGTACATGTGGTGCTTGGAAGGGAGGCCTTTCTGTCCTAGTTTGGACCACTCCTTACCCAATCCAGTTGAAAAATCCAGCTTGAAATAACTGGCCCAACTCTTACGAGTCTGCATCAAAATGCATAGAGAACCTTGGCCTTCTAGGGCCCCTGTTCCAATTTCCTCTTTTATGTTACCCCTACCATGGATACCTCTGTTGAAAAATCTCATTCATGTATGCATTATTGATTAGAAAATAGTTTCTTCAACAACCATACATGAAAACTCTTTTAAATATGAAACAAAGTTTGGCTCAATAACATATCGGACTCATGCAATCGAATCCATACAAATCGTTCAATAATTGTTAATGAGCAAGGGGTGAATAAGGGTTCTGGGATAAGTGAGGGATTGTATTGAGAGAAAAGTGTTAAAATGAGGGGGGATAGATCACGATTACTGCTCACAAATCATCAAACAATCAACTGTAAATCAAAATAATATATCATTGTGATTCATCCATGTGCGATCCTTTAACTTTCATAATACAAAATTTATCTTAACTATAATTAAATTTTAAGAACAGGGAGTGGATAGTGAACATGGGAAAGTGAGAGGAGTTGTAATGTGTGAAAAATTTAAAGAATAATAGGGAAAAAAATGGATATTGTTTGTAAAACTAATTAAGTAATCCATAAAAAACAACTATGTTTTCAATACCAGGATACCAATATCAATTAACAATTCTTTTGTGTCAAAAATTGTTCTCTGTCCCACATTCATTTCTTCAAACTTTTTCAATCAACACAGTCTATAATCATACTCAGAATCACTATACCTTTCAACAGTCTTGTTAAGAGAATACTTGTTTCTTTTCATTTCTTTTCTTTTCATTTTAACAAAATAAAAAGGAACACACAGTCACATTGATTCATCTCTTTTTAGCATATATTTCTATAAAATATCAACCAATGCCCATAATTTGCAATTTCCCAAATCAAACATAGACACAGGTCTTTCTCGAGTTGAACAGACCCATTTAAAACATGCCCGATTTCATTCTTTTGACAATATTAACAAATAAAATTGTGATGAAACCATACTACAAAACTCAAGCTTCATTTATGATGGTGCAATAAAACAAAACAATGCACGATCTCTCCATAAACCATACACATTAAAAACCAAGTCACGGTCATCATTTTTCCCAATTTGCAATGATCCCGATCAGGACTAATCAGACACACAAAAGCCACCAACTACAATTTGACACCACGTTGCAGGAACACAATGACCAACGCATAACGAAAATAGGCAACCCGCTGACTATAGATTACCATTTATTCCCAATCAACCAATTTAATAAAAAAAAATTAGATGGGTTATCGATGCAAATGTCACAACAAAAGGATGCAATCCCTTGACTGTACACCAATTCTCATCCCCAATTACAACTTTCCAATAACCCAATCAAACAGAGACGATACAATACTCAAAACAACTGTCATAACCACTCAACCAACTTATGACAGTCAACAAGATACCCGATAAGAGTGTGACTAGTTGGGGTTATCAAAATTAGACTCTATAACCATGAACACAAGAAATAATCAAGAGCTCTCACTCGGTCACCAAAACATAGAGAGACTAGAGGTCGAACATATCAACAATAGGTAGAAAATCTTTGAAACAAGCACGGTGGAACCACAAGCTTTTATAACCCTCAACTTATGTAATAGTGTGATAGTTCAACACCGGGTAGGGTAGGCAGTGATGTAGAGGAGCAACGATTTCTCACTGGATAGTAACAAATACCAAGAACGCATAGAGGCATAACCCTCACGCTTTTCTTAAGAGCCAAAACAATTTATAACAATGGCAATGGAAATGCAGACCCCGGGTATTACCAACAACCATAAAGCATACTTCTTGGCATAATGGCCACCCTATAACCAACTGTGTTGATGCCAATACGACAAAAATAATCCCACAACCAGACTTTGGAAGATACACAGTGACCAAAAGGTAGTTTGAAACATACACAACAACCCCATAGAAACCGAATAAAATCGGATATGGTTACCATAACTTTGAGGAGGTGGCCAACAAGTCTAAACAGAGTGAAACCCTCCAAAAAAATACCCATAACTACTAAAAACAACAGAGATTCATCACATTTTCCACCACACTGAACAACCAACAAAATTACAACTTCAACAAATCAATTTTTCCATTTGCAAACAAATAACCACAAAGTCATTTTAGAGAAAATACCGACATGTTACACAGTTTCCAATATTAGGAAAACACAAACCAACACATTACTGAGCCATCGTTTGTTTCATACACAGAGCGAAATTCATGGATGGGTGAAAAGAACCATACCTATAACCAATGGCTTTAAAAAAGGAGAGCAGGTCGAGCAGTTCCTTCTAGGCCTAAATCTTGGGGCTTAACCAAAAAAACCAAATGAAACAATAACCATGCTAGGGTGACGGACTGATGGGAGAAGTATAGAGTGACGTTCATCTATTGCACGTCACTTCCATCTTCCACCCCATTCAATTTCGTAGTACACGACAGGTAGCCAAAAGCCATACCATTAATCCCATGCCATTAATTCCATTCATTAAAAATTATGACATATTTCTTGCCAATCGCGCCACCCCAATCCATATTAACCATTGCCAAAAACCATACCATAACATATATCAAATGCACCCAATATAACTCAATATAATTCGTATAGCCACTAACATTGCTAGTTAGGATTAATACTAACTTCCTTTTATTTCATTTTCACATAACCTCTTAACATAGTATAGTATAGTTCCTTTCCTTGAATTTGTTTTCATAAGTTTCTTTCCATTGCTTTTGTTTCATGTTATTACTAACATGTGTCATGTGCAGGT
This sequence comes from Picea engelmannii, assembly GCA_009831015.1. Lineage (NCBI taxonomy): Eukaryota > Viridiplantae > Streptophyta > Pinopsida > Pinales > Pinaceae > Picea > Picea engelmannii. The sequence goes on from ML789295.1 coordinate 519,234, forward strand.
GTAACAGGTAATGAATCATGGAGAAAATATCAAATTTAACAACAATAAATATATGCCACTTATAACATGGAATTTAGAGCTTATAATAACATAATCATCACATAAAATGCATTATCCATTTTCCATTATGTCTCAAACAAAATCAAGACTGCATCATCAACCATATAGAACCATGTAAACAACATCGAAACAACAACATAAAATGTGCGATAAGACTACCTCCGAGCCTCCAAATTACAAGAGGGTCCCACCTACTAGTATCATATATCATTAGCATAGTTTAAATAATAGGCTTTAGCAATACTTTGCGGGCAAGATTCCTTGTTGCGATTTTAAACATCAACAAACTGGTGACTCCATAGGGAAATATGTTTCCAGCAGATTAAGAAATCGGAATGTATGGTTTCATGGATCAAGAACAACAAATCAAGAAGGTATAACCAAAATGATTATTCAACATGGGGAAGTGAGCGGATTTAATGGAAAAATGACTGGGAATTTGGGAATAACTCATGAAAAATGTTAAGTATGAGGGGGTTTATCCCTATATGCATAATCATTCAACCAGAATTTGTTCTTGACTTTAAGGAGAATTTTTTTATGGAATTGCTCTTTTAACTCTCAAATGGATGAATAAATGGGAAGTAGAAGCGAGAGGTAACCGATTTCTTTATAAGACAACAATGAAAGCAGATAACAAATTAAATTATGCTTTCAGAGGGGAACATCGTAACAACTGTGTAATCTTGATTGTTATTGACTACTAATACCTTGGAGGAGTGTCATTGTGGAAGAACTGATCCAACATCTTATTCTTGACCAAAATTAAACTAAAATATGAAAAGCAATAAAAGTCATGAAAAAAATGGAACTGGGAAATTTTAAAACAACAGAAATAAAATGATAGAATAGAAAAAACATTAGGAAATATATTAAAAGGAAAGCATAATTTAAACTACTGTAAAATTAGAATTGAAAAGAAGTGGTTCCACGTTAAAACTTTTCAAGTTGGTTCCACGTAGTGTTTTAAGTGAGAACCGTTAGTGTTGTAGGAAAACAATCACTCACGTAAATCTTTTAAAATGTAAGAGTTTGTTCCCAGGACAAAAGCAATCTTGAAAGGACCCAACCATAATTTTTGAATTTTTGAGTGTCTTCCCCTATCAACATGAGCTGAATCCCACATCAATACCTTTTCATTGACATTAAATTTGACAGTTTTGACACTCTTGTTTAAATAATTCTTAACAGTCTGTTGTCTCCTTTTTATATTATCCAAGGCAAACATCCTTTTCTCCTCTAAAGATAGGAGTGCATTTATCCTTTGTGAAACATCAGAATAATTTGATTCTTCACTCTATAGCACTATCCTTAAAGAAGAAAGTTCCATCTTAGTAGGCATGATGGCTTCTTGACCATAAACAAGCTAGAAAGGACTGCAACCAGTGCTTACTTTGGTGGTAGTTCAATCTTCCCAAAGGGCGTAAGTAAGGAGAGTGTGCCATTGACGAGGCTTATCTTCGATGATCCTTTTGATGATTCTCACCAGATTCTTGTTGGTAGACTCAACATGCTCATTCCCTTGGGGATAATAAGCTGATGAGGTGAAAAATTTAACTCCCAACTTAGCTAAAAATTGGGTCAGCTTAGCTGAAATAAAAGCGGGGCCATTGTCTGTAATAATTTCCAATGGAAGACCAAATCTGAAAAAATATGTTATTTTCAAGGAAAGAGATCACCTGATCATCTATTGAGTGCTTAAGTTGGACAAATTCATCCCACTTCGTAAAATGGTCTGTCATTATCAAAATAAAAACTTGTCCTGCTGAAGATGGAGGATTAATAAGACCAATAAAATCTAATCCCTACTTTGAAAAAGTAAATTCTGGGAGGACAGGTTGTAATGACATTCTTTCCCAGCAAAATTTTGGCACTTTTCACAAGATATCGAAAAAACATAAGATTCATGAAATATTGAAGGCCAATAGTATCCTTTTTCTAATAATCTTGAAAGCAATGGTTTTAGCAGAAAAATGACCTACATGAATGAAAAAATTTGAAGAACCGTGATTTTCTTGCAACAATTTTTGTGCGTCCTCATTGTTTATAGAGCGAAGCAACACACCATCAACAGATATTCGAAACAAGAAGTCTCCTATAATGACATATCTTGTGGATTCAAGACAAAGTCTTCTCCTTTGATGAGTGTCTAAGTTGTCTGGACATATTTGGTTTTGTAAGTAGTAAACCAAATTATTATACCAGGGATGTTCAAACACAGGAAGGATCTGATTATCAATGTAGAATAGTGTTGATAGAGAACTATCATGTTCATCAATTTCTTCACTATTTTTAGTGTGATGAGCTAAGTAAAGGGATAAGTCATGTCCCTTGATAGTGGTAGAAGTCACAATATTTAAATCATGCTCCTAGATATTGGAAAGCCAATGTGCAAGATTCCCTGAAGGATAAGTCTATGAGAGAAAAAACTTGACAGCAGGTAAAGGGACTTTTACCAATGTATGCTAACCTAAGATAAAGTGGCGAAACTTTTCAATAGATTTAACAAGAGAGAAAGAATGTTTCTCAATAAAAGAATATTTAGATTCATCATCAAACAAACATTGAGTCATGTAAGCCACCAGTTTTTCATTACCTTGGTCATCATTTTTCATGAGGATAGTAGAAAATGCTTCCTCGGTGGAATTAGTATATATCGTGAATTCCTTCTCAAAATATGGCTTAGCCAAAACCGGTGCGAAGCTGATTGCTTTCTTGATCCCTACAAAATCATTTTCGACATCATCTATCCAAGAAAAAGAATGATCTTGCTTAAGAAGATTATGAATTGGTTTTACCATCATAGAAAAATCTAGAACAAACCTATAGACGAAGTTAATAACACCCATAAAAGCTTGAACCTCCTTCTTGGACATGGGAGCAGGAAGATTAAGGATATCAACAATCCTTTCAGGATCAATACTTATTCTTGAATCATAGACAATGTGTCCAAGGAGATTTCCCTTGGTAACACCGAAAATGGACTTAGAAGGATTTAGAGAGATGCCAAATTTTTTACATCGCATGAGAACTCTTTTTAGATGACCAAAATGATCTGATTAGTTTTTAGAGTACACCGTTAAGTCATCAAGGTAGATCTGAATGATGTTTCCAATTAAATCATTGAAATCTATTTGCATAGCTCTTTGAAAAGTGGTACCTGCATTAGATAATCCAAAAGGAATACATTCATAAGCAAAGGTACCACAACGAGTAATAAATGTGGTTTTATATTTATCTACCCTTTTTACCTTGATTTGATTGTAACCAAAAAAACTATCAAGTAAGTACATCATTTGTGACCCTGCAACTTGCTGCAAAATCATTTCCATCTTAGGGAGAGGAAAGTGATATTTTATACTAGCTCAATTTAATGCACGAAAATCAATGCATAATCTTATCTGACCGATTTCTTTCCAAACAAGAACCAAATTGGAAACCCATTCAGAATATTTGATAGGAAATATGATTCCATATTTCAATAGTTTTTCTAACTCCTTTCGAATAGTTTCTTCCAGTGCAGAGTTGATAGGTATTTGTTTTTGCCTAACTGGTTTTATGCCTTCCTTGATGGGAATCGCATGTTGTATAAGAGCAGGATAAAAACAACGAAGATCCTCATAAGACCAAGCAAAAACATCTTGAAATTTTCCAAGCAGCTTGGAAAACTTCATCTTCTCTTCATCAGAACATTGGGCACCTATTTTAACATTCTTTGGAGACTCGAGCATCCCAATATTCAAGGAGATGGTTTCACCCACCTTCCTTTTCAACTCCTCTTCTTTATTTTTCTCTTTATTGCCTACATCACTCAATGAAAATGAACTCTCTAGAGTAGTCAAGCCCTTAGGAATATTGTTGTCTTCTATGGATATAATTTCCTTGGGCTTATAAGGTTCATTTTGAATGAAAGAAAAAATGCTCTCATCACTAGGGAAGACCTTCTAGGATTCTATATTTTCAGGAATATGTGGATGATATACAGATTGAAAATTACAATTAGTTGTGTCTGGCAGAAGTTGTCGATTAGGAGAGGTTGCAAAAACATATAACCAATTATCCATTGAGTTCAATTCCCTCTTAACATGAGTAATTTTGAAAGATAATAGGTTCGAGATAAGTTCCCAAACAATTTGGGTGTATCGTTTCATCAACTTGTTGCTAGGAGAGTATATCTTATGTACAATGTTCACAACAAGCTCGGAATATCCAAAAGCTACAAGGTGACCACAACCTAGGTTATAGGCATTTTCAATGCCTAATAATAAATCTTTGAATTCAGTGACATTGTTTATGCAAGCGAACTCCAACCTGTAAGAAAAGTTATGAATTTTCCCCACAAGAGAGTACAAGATAATGTCAGCTCTATTACCTTCATTAGAGAATGAACCATCAAAGTGCATGTGCCACATACCATCATATAAATCAATTTGTTCCAAGGGAATGTTATCCTCCTCAGCAAAGATGGAATACACCCCTAGGTATTCTTCGATATAGTTCACATTAGGTTGTGGGATACTCTGTATGTAAGGTGAAATCCTTCTCTCTTTAAGGACTATGATGTTTTTACCATTTCGAGGAATGGATAAGTGTGTCTCGTCGAGTGAGAGGTATCCACCTGTCAAATATTATCAATCTCTTCCTAATATGATTGAGTAACTTCTTATTGTCATATCAATTACCTGAATACTAAGGGTTGTCCTTATTTCAGGGTGTGCGCACCAAACTAAGGTCACATATTTGATCTCACCTATGGTCATTTTTTGTAGACTATTATAAGAGAGCATGCTTATGGTGTTTTCATTTGTACAAGACAAGCCTATCTATTCCATAATAATCTTCGACATTACACTTAGGCCCGAACCGCCATCAATGAGGCAACAATGGGCGATCTTATCCATAATTTTTACAGAACATAAAAAGGGGGATTTTTTACAGGGTATCTAAAGTTATGTACACCTACTTTATTTATAGATGAATCCTCTTCATTTACCTCTTCAGAGAGGTTGGCTACAACATAAGATTTTCCTTCCATGAATTGTTTTAGATGCCTCTGTTGTTCAAGGATGACAACCATGTCCAGAAGGGTTTCATCTGCTTTGATGTTTTCCAACTGATTTAGAATATTGTATTTGGAAGAGGGGATATAGTTCCTTGAGTGTTGGGAACCTTAGGAATGTGAATAGTGGCAGCTGGTGAGGATGAGCTCAGGATAGAAGAATTGCAGTGAGGATCATATTTTCCTCTGGGAACGTAGGATTTGTTCCTAGTATTGATGATCATGACATGTTTTGGATCTGCAAAATCTAGGAAAATGATGGTAGTTTCCAGTATTTTACCAAAGATCATATCTCTGACACTCCTCTTTACCTCACATGTGGTTTCCTCGCAAAAGTTACACCAACTTAGAGGGATGATAGTTTTAGGTTGAAAATTATTTTCAATTGGATTTCTAAAAGGGGGTGCAGAAGATGATGAAGCTCCAGGGGTGAGAGAGGAGACATTTCCTTTTTGCTCATATGATATCATATGATTATTCATGTATTTTACAAGTTGTAAGAGGGCAGACATGTCTGTCTGTTTAACTGATTCTCCATGAGGAAGACATTTTCTTTTGAGTTGTTCTTCGTACTCTAAACACGTATGCAGAGAGGAACCGAGGTTATCGATGGCCTTTTCCTCAAGCCTATGACGGTAAGGGGAAGGTAATGCATTATAAATGCATGAAAGAGGCTTGGTTCTGATTTCGAATGAGTTCGGTGATTTGATTATATAACTTAGTGAAACGCAAGTTGAAGGAATTTCCGGTCTCACCATATTTATAGGTGATGTTATTGTACTCATGTAACTGCTCAGATGGGATTTTATATTTCCCATAGGTCAATTTGAACCAATAGATTAACTCCTCCCAAGTAGACATAATATTAGGAGGAAGGTCAAAGAAATCTACCGCAACCTTTCCTTCCAAGGAATTGACAAATAAGCACATTCAAGTATCGTTGTCATTAGCTCCTATGCTGTGACAGGAATTAGAAAATGCCAACAGGTGTTCATTTGTAGTGAGAGTGTTATTCCCGAAAAACCTAGGAATATGCTCTTTGAATTTAGGAAGTGGATGAGTAGAAGGTTTCAAGTTAAGAGGAGAGGAAACATGCCACAGTGTGGTTGTAGCATCTTCTTCAAATTGAAAAATCCCACAGTTTTTAACGAATTTGGTGGGGTTTGTAGTAGATTGGATAGGGACATGGTGGATATATAATCTACCAATCACTAACAAATATGAATACTGAGAGGAGGAAGCACTTCCAGTGCCACCAGAGCCACCACTATATGCCATCTTGTGGATGATAGGTAAGGGGGAGAAACATGAACTTGATGAATCAAGCAAGGTTCTCCTCAGAGCACTTTTTTGGGTAGATAACACAACGTTCCTTCTTCCTATTTCAGTAATAGGATTAATTTCAGGTGATAAGCCTCTTCTCCTCCTAGCAACAAGAGGGTCTAAGGACATGAAAATAAGGTCAAAGATGAAGGAACAAGAAGGCTATTACTGATTTCTAGGAACAAGAAGGTCACTTGTTGGCACAGGGGCAGACCCAGGGTTCAATGGTTAACAATGCACCAAAAAAAACCTGACTACTGACCCTTTTGGCAACACCTGCGAAGCAGGTGAAGTCTCACCCGAAGTAGGAGCAAGGGGGGTTACAGGACATAGGTGTGTATAACTAGGCTAGGACACAAATATGTGATAAAAGAACTTCATAGAATATTCTATTAACTCTTATAAGGCGATATACATTAGTTTCTTAACATCACAGAGTATAATCAAAGATAGATCGACACAGTAAAAACAAATGATTATATACCCTGATCACTTAGCACATAGCATTATAAGTTAGATATATCATTTAGTTGCCCTTAACACAAGTAAAGAACTTAAGCAACCATAAATCTATCTATTACACATCATGATCAAAGCACTAAGCAGATTCATAACATAAATAACACATCACAAAGCAAACCATGAGACACTAGATATACGTGGTTCACCCCAGTGCGGGGTTACATCCACCAACCGCTTCGCCTCTTTATTATTTGTCAAAATATTACATTCATTCACTCCTGTGCACTAAGCCACAGAGTCGATCTTCATACGAGACAAGAGATATATGCAGGAAGCACCAAATCCTTCTTCCAAAACTAGGTCAAGGCATATAACCAACTCTCTATTGAGCACATAGCCCTAACGCAAATACATTCCTTTTCAAAAATCAACTCTGTTCACACGGAAATACATTCACTTTCTTTCCCTTCTATAATACATTATACTTCATTTATATTTCACAAACCCTTAAATAAGTCCTAAACATGGGAACATCCCATGGGCCGACATCCCATAAACTCATTACAAAAGCCCTAGAGGACCCTTTATTGGGTTCACTTAACCCTCAAAATCGATGAGATCTGCGATCTCAGCTCCACTTGTATGCTCCTTCCTTGACCAATGTGTCAAAGTCCAAAAGTGCATCAAAGTTGACTGAAGTTTCCCCAAAACTTGGTCAAGGGCCAACATGACCCCAACACTCACCTATGACTCATCCTGAGTCAGTCAAGTCTGGACAATGCTACTTCAAAGGCATGGATATTAACTCAAGCTGCCTCGACTTGATGCTTCGCCTGATCCTCCTGCTCAGTGAGATCCTGGACTATTTTCTCTGTAACAAGGCCTTCCAGGCATTGTTCTACTATTGCAACCACTTGATCTAGTTGTGAGCCTTGTCCATTAATTTCTTCGAACACCTTACAGGCTTCGTCCTGCACAGGTTGTATCTTTTGCATGACTTCCATTATCTTACCCTCAAGGGCAGTGATCTCTTGTTGTACTGCAGTATTGTTTGGGCCTCCAATTCTAATATCCTAGCTTGAAGCTGCTGGAGGGTCTTAACAAGCTTCACTACTTGAACTTCAACTGGTTCTTTCTCTTCCTGTGCTAATCCTGACACATAACGATATTCTTTACTTACCTCTTCTTTGACCATGGCCTACTCTGAGAGAAGCTTCTCTTTTTCCCTCTGTAGCTGGGATTTTTCCTCTTGAAACTTTGCCTAAAGCTCTTCTTTGTCACTTTCGTGGGCAGCTACGTTGTCCTGCGTTGCTCATAATTGTCCTATGACTTCATATTTCTCCTTTTTCAAAGCTTCTGTAGCCTTCTCCTTATCTTCCTGATATTTTTGGAACCAAGCCTCTATTGCATCCACAATCCTTCTCAATTGGGTTGGTTCATCCCCCAATTTTGCAGTTTGTGATGATGAATGTATAGACGACGTAGTAGGTATTGCGTGGACCAAGTGAACAATTTGATGCACTTCCTTCAATTCTCTCTCAATTATTCCTTATAAATCCTCCTTCTTCTCTCCATATCTCTCCAACATGTCCTCAGATGCATCCTCCATAGCTCCATGGACCAGACTGATGTCATCATCTATGAGGGTGGCTTCCAACTGGAGCTTATTAGCGTGTTTCTTCTTCCTTGCTAAGGGTTTCTTTTGAGAAACCTTCCTCTTCTGTAGTGTCACTTTCCCAATGGGGGTATCCTCAGGTGGAGGGGTGGTAGCTTTGCCTCGTCCTTTCTCTTCTTCTCCTTCATCTCCTCCTCCCTATCCTTCTGCTTCATTTTCTCCTCCTCCTCCGGGCCATCCAGACCCATTATCTTCAGAAGTGTTGTCTTCTTCATCACTCTCTATATCCTGGAATTCCTCCTACTTTTTCTTCTTCTTCATCCCACTGGACTATCTAACATGCTCAATTCATGTAACTATGGGGATTCCTATGGTGTCACTTTTGGATAATTCTACATGGACGACATGTACAAGAAATTACTCCAGCCATTCCTTTGTAATCCACTCGATGTCTTCATCTATCAGCTTGTAGTATGACTGTAATTCTTCTTGGTGCTCATATCTAGGCATGATAATGTAGAATAAATGAAGATCAGTGTGGAACTTCACTATAGGTCAGTACTGGTGCAGGGTGCGCGGTGTCATTCATGGGAATGATTCAATGATGACAGTCAACTATTGATAGTATCCATGAAACACGAAATTGGACTTCCACTTCTTTGTCATGTCGTTGGTATACCACAGGGTGGAAAACTGAGCAGCCAACAGTTCTGAAAGTTTGATCTCTAGGAAGGAAGCTCCTTCAGGCATTTTCCAAGCAACAAACATAATCAAAATGATCAACTAGCTGTAATGGAATTCGTACCCGAAGTCATGGGCTTTGTAATAATCCTTCTCTAGCTCATTGATGAGGTAGTTCACCCAGTTCATCTGCATTCCCTCCACACATTTTCCTACGAGGTCCACCACAAAATCGGTGACCTGTGTGGGGCAGTTCTTCCTCACCAACTTTCCAGCTAAGAGTTGACAAGAGAGGCACACTGTGCCATCCTGTATAGAGGTTATCTTGTAACCTCGATTTCCTTTTTCAACTTCTCCATAAGATTCCTTAATGCACTGCACCAAAGATCAGTTTAAGGCCTTTCCCAGATAAAATTGTTGAGGGTCAGGGCCCTTCACACTTAAACCTGTGATTCGGTGGATCAACGTTGAATCCACAGTAATCATTCGCAAGGAATTTCTTAGAAATATGTCCCAATATTCTACAATTATAAAACAAAGTCAATACTCATTTTCTCTTAAATATTCCCCATCCTTTTCTATACTATGCACTTCCCCTAGGATCATAGTGTTGGACCTGCAATCTGCAAAAAATATTTCTAGGTTCCTGCATCCATTTATTAGTCCAAAAAATATTTCTATGCATAGGAATAACATATATTTCTTCATGTTCATTAAATTTAATCAAATCAACTCTTTCTTTAAACTGCGCCCTATCCTTCAGACTAGGGAAAAATCTATTAAACATACTTAAATTCATTCTTTCAGAACAAAAAGATTTCAATTATCTTTTTCTTGCAAAAGAACAAAGCTTGCTTCTTTAGGATCTTATCTATTTTCATTAGAACAACTTACTCTCTTGGAAAAAACCTTCTCAAGTCAAGTAGAGTATTGTGCACTTTAGCAATAGATCTACGCACAAAACTTCTCTTTTTATTTACTTTAGTTCCCATCAATCATAGTTTCAGGTCTCGACAATAGAGCCATTTGTTGGCACAAGGGTATACCCAAGGTTCAATGCTTAACAACACACCAAAAAAACCCCTACTATTGACCCTTTTAGAAACACCTGCGAAGCAGGCAAAGTCTCACCCAAGGTAGGAGCAGGGGAGGTTACAGGAAACAGGTGTATGTAACTAGGCTGGGACACAGATCTGTGATAAAATCACTTCGTATAATATTCTATTAACACTTAGAAGGTGACATACATTAGTTTCTTAACATCACAGAGTATAATCAAATATAGATCAGCGCAGTAACAACAAATGATTATATACCCTGGGCACTTAGCACATAACATTATAAGTTAGATCTAGAATTTAGTTACCCTTAACATAAGTAAAGAAATTAAGAAACCAAAATCCTATCTATTACACATCATGATCAAATCACTAAGCATATTCATAACATAAATAACACAACACAAAGAAAACCATGAGACATCAGATATACGTCGTTCACCCTAGTGTGGGGCTATGTCCACCAATCGCTTGGCCTCTTTATTATTCGTCAAAAATCCACAGAGTCGAGCTTCACACCAGACATGAGATCTATGCATGGAGCATCAAATACTCCTTCCAAAACTAGGTCAAGGAATAGAGTCAACTCTCTATCAAGCACAAATCCTTAATGCACATACATTCCCTTTCACAAAGAAACTTTGTTCACATAGAACTACATTCACTTTCTTTCCCTTCTACAATACATTATTCTTTATTTATATTTCACAAACCCTTACAATAAGGCCTAAACATGGGAAAATCCCATGGGATGACATCCCATAAACTCGTTACAAAAACCCTAGAGGACCCTTTACTGGGTCCACTTAACCCTCAAAATTGATGAGATCAGTGATCTCATCTCCACTTGGGCGCTCCTTCCTAGACCAACGTGTTGAAGTCAAAAAGTGGGTCAAATTTGGCCGAAGTTTCCCCAAAACTTGGTCGAGGGCCAACATCACTAATGTCTCATTCAATTGTTTCTCATGAATGATTAATCTCAGCCCGAGTATTAGCAGTGTCTAAAATGGTGTTAAACAAATTCAAATAAATGTTGGTATGAGATTGAAGATCAGACTCAATATTGGGCTTCCTTACAACAGGTACAGTCATTAAGAAATAAAACAGTCAAAGAATCAATATCAGAAAAATAGATGTATTCGATGATAATCAAGCAAAAAATCAACCAGAGAGATATTGAAGATCTCCCCAGTATGGTCGCCAAATAAATGTTGAGGAAAAGATATGAAATAATCTTACTCAATCATTTTTAGATCTTATTTTGCTAAAGAGAGATAGGCGGGAATATCACCATATGTTTATATCCATCAAAATTTGTATCATAATTCACAAGTATTGATTACAAGTGCTTCAACTATTTTTTTTATAAATTAAAGCTTGCTGGAAAATTCAATATATATGTAATTTTTTGAATATAAGAGATGATGAAATGAATATAGAGATAGAAGTAAAGACACCAAGTCAATAATCAAAACAGATGAGAAATAAAGAAATCATTTATTTCATTCAAATTTATCAAAATAATCGTTCTCTTTACAAAATTCCTCGAGGAAGTTTTGGACCAATGTCAAACTTAGATGTCCCCGATGAAAACCATACAAAAGGAATTATGACATATTGTAAAAAAATGAACTTTAAATGATGGATCAACTTTCCACAGATTTCTTCCCACTCGACTCTGCACAATAACCTTTTTTAGTCATGAAATTTAATTCACAAACAGACAAGTCTACACAGACTATCAAAGATAGATCAACACCTCTGAAAAACAAGTGTCAGAATGATGTAATTCAGCCCCGAATCTTGTTGTCTACAATAGGGCATTGTTATCATAAAAGAGAATTAGGGTTCCAATGAATTAAATAATGAATGAAAACTGAATTATCTCAACAAAACTCAAAGAGCAGATCTTAGTATGCTTCTCCTTCTATTCTCCTCTTGTTCCTCCTTTTCCTTTTTCCTTTAAGAAATTAGAATTAGTTGAAGTAGTTGAACTACTTTAGTTAAGTTAACTAAAACTCAACCAACTTTTTAGTTAAGGGGGAAAAGTTATAAAATCATAATAAGGGTTTTTAATAAATAATAACTAGTAGGTGGGACCCCTTGTGACTCCCTTTAGTTCTTTAACAAACATAACACAACTAGTTAATCAATCAAAACGTCCCTCCTTGTGACTCCCATCATCACTCTCATATTTTAACAATTTATATCAATGATAATTGAAATTATTTCCAAAAATATATTATCCATATATCCAAAAAATAGTGAGCTGTCCAAAATTTCATAAGTCAACTGTTCTCAACAATCAATAAATAAAAACACTCTAAACCCATATTTTCCACTCTGGGAGGCAATATTTCCCTTGTTTCTACTGCCACGCTTTGATGTCTTTGAATTTGCCTTAGGCTGTGTGGAGCCTTTAGGCCTAATCTCACTCATCACATGAGAGAAATCATCTCTCAAATGCATGCCAGAGAACACACAGATTTGGTAGAGTCATTTGAGGGTGAGGAGGGGGAAACAACGGATCTTCCTTTGTCAGGGTATGGTGGGCCTCAATTTTTAACCTTTTTCTAGCATGGGAAGACTATATTGGTGAGTGGACAGGGGTACCTTGGAAAATTTGGTTAACAGGTGGAGGAGTAGGTAGAGACAATTTAGTCCAACCACGATGTTGGGAGGCTGTCGGGTGGAAAATCTCTTTCCATCCGTCATTTTCAAGGACTTTAGGTTGTAGTGAGACAGGAGAATGCATTGGGATACCAAGGACATATGGGGCTTGTAAGGGAGGTCTTTCTGGCCTAGGTTGGACCACTCCTTTCCCAATCTAGTTGAAAAATCCCGCTTGAAATAGCTGGCCCAACTCTTGCGAGTCTACATCAAAATGTATAGAGAAACTTGGCCTTCTAGGGCCCTTGTTCCAATTTTCTCTTCCTTTGTTACCCCAACCATGGTTACCTCTACTGAAAAATCTCATTCATGTATGCATTATTGATTAGCAAATAGTTTCTTCAACAACTATACATGACAACTCTTTTCAATATGAAACAAATTTTGGTTCAACAACATATCAGACTCATGCAATCCAATCCATACAAATCGTTTAATACTTGTCAATGAACGGGGGGTGAATAAGGTTTATGGGATATGTGAGGGATTGTATTGAGCAAAAAGTGTTAAAATGAGGGGGGATAGATCATGATTACTGCTCACAAATCATCAAACAGTCAACTATAAATCAAAATAATATATCACCGTGATTCATCCCTGTGCGATCCTTTAACTTTCATAATACATAATTTATCTTAACTATAATTAAATTTTAAGAACAAGGAGTGGATAGTGAATATGGGAAGGCGAGGGGAGTTGTAATGTGCGAAAAAGTGAAAGAATGGTAGGGAAAATAACATATACTATTCGTAAAACTAATTAAGTAATTGATAAAAAACAACTCTGTATTCAATACCAGGATACCAATACCAATTAACAATTCCTATGTGTAAAAAATTATTCACTTTCCCACATTCAATTCTTCAAAAAATTTCAATCAACACAGTCTATAATCATACTCAGAATCACTATGCCTTTCAATAGTCTTGTTAAAAGAATACTTGTTTCTTTTCATTTTAATAAAATCAAAAGGAACACACAGTCACATTGCTTCATATCTGTTCAACATATATTTCTATAAAATATCAACCAATGCCCATAATTTGCAATTTCCCAAATCAAACATAGACATGGGTCTTTCCTGAGTTGGACAAACCTTTTTAAAAATTTCCCGATTTCATTCTTTTGACAATATTAACAAATACACTTGCGATGAAACCATACTACAAAAGCCAAGCTTCATTGTTGATGGTGCAATAAAACAAAAAAATGCACGATGTCTCCATAAACCATACACAGTAACAACCAAGTCATGGTCATCATTTTTCCCAATTTGCAATGATCTCGATCAGGACTAATCAGAAACACAACAACCACCAACTACAAATTGACACCATGTTGTAGGAACACAACGACCAATGCATAATGAAAAGAGGCAACCCTATGACTGTATATTACCATTTACTCCCAATCAACCGATTTAATAAAAAAAATTGAGTTGGGTTATCAATGCAACTGTCACAACAAAATGAGGCAGCCCCTCGACTGTACACCAATTCTCATCCCCAATTGCAACTTTCCAACAACCCAATCAAATAGAGATGATACAATACTCAAAGAATCTTTCATAACCACTCAACCAACTTATGATAGTCAACAAGACACCCGAAAAGAGTGCAACAAGTTGGGATTATCAATATCAGGCTCTGTAACCAAGAACACAATAAATAATCAAGAGTTCGCTCGGTCACCAAAACACTGAGAGACTGGAGGTCGAACATATCATCAGTAGGTAGAAAACCTTTGAAACAAGCACGATGGGACCATAAGACTTTATAACCCTCATTTTGTGTAATAGTTTGATAGTTCAACACTAGCTAAGGTAGGCAACAATGTAGAGGAGCAACGATTTCTCACTGGACAGTAACAAATACCAAGAGCGCACATAGGCATAACCCTCGCACTTTTCTCAAGAGACAAACCAATTTATAACAATGCCAATGGAAACACAGACCCCAGGTATTACCAACAACCATAAAGCATACTTCTTGGCATAATGGCCACCCCATAACCAACTATGTTGATGCCAATAATACAAAAATAAGCCCACGACCACGCTCTGGAAGATACACCGTGACCAAAAGGTAGTTCAAAACATGCACAACAACCCCATAGAAACTGAATACAACTGGATATGCTTACCATAACTGTGAGGAGGTAGACAACAAGGCTAAACAGAGAGAAACCCTCCAACAAACTACCCATAACTACTAAAAGAAACAGAGAGACATCATAGTTTCCACCAAACATAATAGCCAACGAAATTACAACTTCAACAAATCAATTTTTCCATTTGCAAATGAATAACCACACAGTCATTCCATATAAAATACCCACGCATTACACAGTTGCCAATATCATGAAAACACAAACCAACACATTAACGAGCCATCATTTGTTTCATACACATAGTGAAATTCATGGTTGGGTAAAAAGAACCATACATGTAACCAATGGATTTAAAAAAGGCGAGAAGGTCGAGCAGTTCCATCTGGGCTTGAATCTCGGGGCTCAACCATAGAAAACCAAATGAAACAATAACCATGCTAGGGT
The DNA here is from genome assembly GCA_009831015.1 of Picea engelmannii. Lineage (NCBI taxonomy): Eukaryota > Viridiplantae > Streptophyta > Pinopsida > Pinales > Pinaceae > Picea > Picea engelmannii. Next base: position 534,715 of record ML789295.1, read on the forward strand.
AACAACCTGATGAGAGAAGTATGGAGTGATGCACATTTACTGCACGTCACTTCCATCTTCCACCCCATTCAATTTCATAGTACACGACAGCCAACCAAAAACCATACCATTAATCCCATGCCATTAATTCCATGCATTGAAACTTGTGACATATTGCTTGCCAATTGCGCCACCCCAATCCATGTTAACCATTGCCAAAACCCATACCATACCATATACCAAATGTGCCCAATATAACTCGATACAATTTGTAGAGCCACTAACATAGCTAGTTAGGATTAATACTAACTTCCTTTTATTTCATTTGCACATAACCTCTTAACATAGTACGGTATAGTTCATTTCCTTGATTTTTTTTTCATAAGTTTCTTTGCATTCCTTTTGTTTCATGTTGTTACTAACATGTGTCATGTGTAGGTGTAATAGGTAATGAATCATGGCAAAAATATGAAATGTAAAAACACTAAATATATGCCACTTATAACATGAAATGTAGAGATTAGAATAACAGAATAATCACATAAAATGCATTATCCATCTACCATTATGTTGCAAAAAAAATCAAGACTACATCATCAACCATATATAACCCTATAAGAAACATCGAAACAACATCATAAAATGTGCGATAAGACTACCTCCGAGCCCCTAGTCGACAAGGGGGTAACACCTACTAGTATCATATATCATTAGCATAGTTTAAATAATAGGATTTAGCAATACTTTGCAGGATAGATTCCTTGTTGTGATTTTAATCGTCAACAACTTCCATTGCTATCCCTTCCCAGAATCCATCTGAAGGGTCTAATATTTTTTTTCCTCTTGGGTATAATGCTTCTAGTCATTTTGTTCCTACACGTACCTATTTTCTCTCTGAGGGGCCTTACGTTCCTCCTCCACCCTCTCCTGGAGGATCTAATCGTCTTGGCCCTAGTAGCTCCAATCAAGTTGGAGGTATTGGTCATTTTGTCATTTCTGGTTTTCAAATTCCTGTTGGGGGACAGCCTCAAGTTGGGGAGCAACCTCAAGTTGGGGCACAACCTCAAGTTGGAGGCCATAACCCATTTTATGGGAAAAGTATACCATCTTTACAATATCAACCTTGGAATATTCCTTTTCAAGGGAATCAACAACTGTCTAGGGGGAAACATCTTCAAGTTAATTCTTTTGTACCCCTAATTTCGGAAAATTGTATCCAGGTTCTATGAATCCTACTTGGGGACAACATTTTCAGTCTAATTCTCCTTCCAAGGGAGATTGCCTAATCAACCAACTCTTGTTGGCTATTCGACTCAAAATCCTCCACAACCAAATTTTTCAGGGTCACTATCCAACTATTTATGGACTTCTTATGGTCCTACTGGTATACCTACGGGACTACCTCCTCAAAACTACCAGTTTCATCAAGTGAATAGACAGTTTCCTTTTCTTGCTACTTTGGATTTACTAGATTTATCTTGTATTTTAAATTATCCTATTTTGCATTCTCATTATTGTCCTGTCATACCATCCAAATTACCATCTGACATTCCTAAGTTTGACGGTTGATCAGGAGAAGACCCAAATAATCATGTCATGCCTTTCCATCTTTGGTGTTCATCCAACTCATTGATGGATGACTCTATAAGATTAAGACTTTTCCAAGGAACTCTCATGGGTTCGGTAGCCAAGTGGTATATTGAGTTACCGCGAGGATTATTTAATGACTTCAATACCCTAGCCATGGCCTTGCTAACGCATTATCAATTTCCAATTCGATATGGGACAAGAAATGAAATTTTGAGTTCATTTAAACAACCCTCTTCCACTCATATTTATGATCATATCCATGAGTGGAGGAGAAGAAGACACTTAATCAAATTTCCCCTTCCTGATCAAATGTCGGTCAAGTGGTTAACCAAATCACTCATTGGGCCTATAGCCCATGATGTTTCCATGGGTGGGGTCATCATTGAAGAAAAAACGATTAGTCGTGCTCAATATCTAGATCTCGTTATTTGTAAATGGGCACACTATATGACTTGATCCTTGATGCTCCTCATCCTTCTACGAATCCTACCCCAACACCTCTAGTAGCTTCTCATGTTGCTGATGGCATGATTGGCACTTTTCATGCTAAGACTTAGTCCAAACAAGCTAGTCATATTGATCCCAATTCTACTACCTCTAATCTACAAAATACTCCTAATCCGACTCCTTCCCCCGGTAAAACCTATGAAGTTAATTTGGTTCAATCTACACCTATCGGTAAAAATCAAAATAAAAGAAAGGGAAGGGCAGGAATAAGGAGGAAAACAATAATAATCAACAATATGAGAAAACAAAAATATAACCTGCTGATGACAAGGACAAACATAAACCTTGTTACCCTTGCTTTATCTGTGGTGAGGATCATTATATGAAATATTTTCCATGACGCACTGAGGTTACTAAGTTCCTGCAAGGGACCGGGAAGCCTTCTACACCTGCCCTCTTGTCACAATTGTTTTCTTCTTAGAAACAGTCCCAATTGTTCATTCATGACCAACATTCTCCCTCTACCACATCTTATGTACTTATGTGTATTGGTGACTCCAAGAAGAATGAAGTTGCAGTCGCAACTCGAGCCAAAGATTATTTGCTTCAAAAGAGAAATTTGATGATCTACCACCTCCGTTGGTTCAACCTCCTCCACCAACTTCACCTCCAAATGGTCCTCTTCATCTCGAATGACCAGGCCTAGATACAGTTCTTTGTCCTCCTCCTAAGGGCATTTCTCGAAAGTCCTCATTTAATCCTCACACACGTGCTGCCCAAAACTACAGTATTGTAGAAGACCTTGCACAAGCACCCTCTACGATGTCAGCTCTCGAATACCTTCAAAGTTTTCCTACTCAACGGAAGGATTTGTTAAAGGCTATTGGTGGAATTGATCCTACTGATACTAATTTAATAATATTTGACTTGGAAGATCATATTCCAAGGATTCCTTTTCAATTACCATTTCATATCCAAGTTGTTGTGGAAAATAAGAATATTTGTTGATCCATTATTGATGAAGGAGCCTCGACTTGCATTATGTTCGTTACTTGGTGGAAAGATATTGGATCTCCTGTCCTTATCGAGTCACACAATACTCTTAAATATTTTATGGTACAGGGTTTAAACCTTATGGTGTTCTTCCTTTGTTGGCTATTATGTTAGAAGGTAATGTAGTTAATGTTGAGGTTGATGTATTTGATGCACCTCTCGATTACAACCTTCTACTTAGTCGTAGTTGGATTGATTCCATGCACGCAATTGTTTCAACTTTTTTCCATGTGTTACGTTTCCCACACCAAGGAAAAGTCATTACTGTTGATCAACTGGCCTTCTTTAATTCAGATTCACATACTAGCAATGTACCTTTCATCTCGAAAACACCTCCTGGTAATGATAATGTCGGCTTGGGTCTTTTAAAATATTCAATCTTGATGGGTACATTTCCTATTCCACCACCCGATATTCCTCCTCCTTTTGTCGCCTCAATTAACATGATATCAACCTATGTTCATGAAAAACCTGAGTATTATGAACCATGGATAGTACCTAGCTCTGGTGACTATCTTCATTATAGGGACATAATTCCTTTAAGTTCAGTGGAATCGGCTTATAAAGCTATTCAATCATCAACTCCTTCTCCTCCTTCTCCCAGTTTTACATCTCATGATCCATTCCACGTGATATTTCCTATTGATGAGATGATCATGAAGGTCATGTCTATGGAGGATACTCCATGGGATGATGGGCATCATCATTCTATTCTCTTCCTAGAATGTGAGACCATAGAGAGTTACCAACTGGTTTCGAATTCGTCTACTATTGTTGTTATTTCCTTTGTTCTTGAATCAACACATGATGTTTTGTATGAAGGGAACTTGAGTAATATTTCACCTATTGTTCCTCTTTACATATCAATTAAACTCAAACTCATGGAAAATGTTAATATCAGTGCCTAATGTTCTACTGATGAGGTCCACACTTATGATGCAGACCCCCTGCCCTCGTCCCGAGATCTGCATAGGATCTTCACTAAAACCACAACAAGGGTTAATCAAACCCTTTGTTTGAGCCACAAAGGGCTTCGAGTTTTGGGGGTTGGAGAGTCTTGGTATATCCCACAACTCTTAACAAATGCCAAAATGCAAATTTTCAATGAGGGTTGACCACTCCAACACACACCACCTATTGCCAGTAGATATAGATTTATGGGACTTGAGCAAACGATCCAACAATCGCTCCTCTTGCCTTATGATTCCCTGAATTCCGAAATGACAAAATGCTGAAAAGGTCTCAACGTCCCTTGGAATGAGCGATTGATGTCCTTTCGGGACTCCGCACACCAAAAGTTCATGATTCTCGATCCCATCTCACTTGTCGCGCCAATTCCTGAATTCCAAAATAATGACCCTTTTTTTGGATTTCACGTACCGGGAGTTTGAAACTCTCGGTTCCAAAAATTACTTGTCTCCTCTACTTCCCAGACCTCGAAATGCCAAAATGTTGGGATTACATTCCAAAGACACTTCACATTTTGTAACTTTGGGATTTTTAGTGCAAAGCGCCCCGGCCCCTTGTCATCAGGGTTTCCAAAATGCCGAACCCCAATATGCCGAAAGGCCGATGTCTCACACCAAAGGCACGTCGTGTTTCGTGACTTTAGGATTTTCAATGCTAAGGTATCAATTCCTTGTCATTGATATTTTTGGTATGTCGAACCCCGAAATACCGAAATTTTCCCTTAGCAATCCTTTTCGCGATTCAGGTTTTAGAGTGACCAAGGATTTTGGCCTAAACTCTGAGCTTATGGATCCTGAATTCCCAAAATGATCTGATGGCTCAGACAGACCACAATCAATGCTCCATTTTGATTCTTGATGATAGGGTGGTAGATTCATCCAACACCTAACCACCTTGCAACTCCTCTAGATCCTACGGTCCTTGCGACTTCGCGAGTTCTCCATGGAGAATTCTGACCACCAGATTAGCTCTTCACTGACCCCTGTCCAACAACTCAACGTTCTCCCTCCTAAACTTAACTTCTACGAGATGATTTCAATATCCACCTCCCTTTGAAGTGTTTCAAAGGTGTTATCCCTCCTGAACTTTCACTTATAAACTCAAGCTTACTAAATGATCCCTGCTCTCAATCCTTGCAGAAAACCTTCAAATAACCTCTAGTTATTTGGATCTCCGACCCTGTGCACTCCTTGCAATAGTGGTCCTTCAACCTTCCTTCTGGATTTATAAAATCCAGGGCTTCAATTGACCTGCGCACACCTTGCACAACTCTGTGCTTCACCTGCACTTCAGCTGGTATGAGAACAACAATATCTCTACTGAGATTTCTGAGATAAAACTCAGACCCTCATCAATGCACTCCTTGCAGATGTTTGTTGCACTCCTTGCAGGAATTCTCAGGAAGAGAAACAATTGAAACTCATTCTTCTCCTCTCTCAGACTTCATACGCTCAACATGAAATCATACACATAACACAGCATTAAAACAAATGCATGCAAAGAAACAACGCAACTGTAAACATACCATTCAACAAATGTAAACAGTAAGCATCAAAACACCATGAAAATTGAGTCAAAGCTTCATATATTAACTCAAGTGCTTCTGTACATGGGTTCTTCTCTACAACTCTCTGCTACAGCTGTACTACTTATGAAATCTGAATAATCATTTGTTGTTTTCAATGATACAAGGGTGAGGGTGTCTATATCCTTTTTTCCTCCTACTCTCTAAAATATCTAATCTATGAATTCAAACCTACCTACTTTCATTAATTACGTATAAAAGCCTTTACATTCTATAGATGAGAGTAGTGCTCAAGATTTGTTTATAATATCTAAGATATAAATGTAAGTACACTTCCCCCAACTATCACATTAATATCCACTTCATTAACTTTTCAAAACACTTTAAAAATGTGCACTGGTGCTTTTCCAGCTGTCTTCCGCCTTTTACGTTGCTTGTTTGGCTGGCTGCTTACGATGCTCCTGCATCATACTCCCTCGCTTGAAATTTTTCATGAACTCTTGTTCATGAGCTCTTGCACGGTTTGTCCATGCTTTTTAATTTCTACTTCATCCTCCCAACTGACATCTTCAACTGAATGTCCCTTCCATTTGACCAAGTATTCAAAATACTCTTTTCTCCTGGTCCTTTTGCTAACCCTTTTGTCAATTATGCTTTCCATCTATGGATTTTCAGCTACAAGCATTTGTTTTGTCCATTGAATTTCTTTATGTTCCTCCTCTATTCCTACTTATTCAACTCTGTAAAGATACAAATACGCAACATTGAATATCGGTGAGATTCTGACACCATCGGGTAATTCAATTTCATGGGCGTTTGCTCCAAATTTCCTTATGACCTTGCACGGTCCAATCTTTTTCATCTTTAGTTTGTTATATGTACCCCTTGGGAACCTTTCCTTCCTCAGATGTGCAAGAATCAAATCACCAAATTCAAATTGAAGTTCTCTCCTATGTTGATCTGCTTTCCGTTTGTATTCCTGAGTTGAATTCTGCAATCGCTCCTTAACTCGGCTGTGGAGCTCCTTCATTCCTTCTGCAAAGTCCTCTTCACTAGCACTCCTGAATTCATTTTGTTCTGAATCTTTCAATTCAGAAACTCCCCTTGGCTGCATTCCATATACAATCTGGAATGGACTCTACCCTGTGCTTCTATTGAGTGAATCATTTTAAGTGAATTCTGCCTGTGGCAGAATGTGATCCCACTGACTATGGTGTTCAGTCACTAAGCTCCTTAACAAATCTCCCAAGCTCCTGTTCACAACTTCTGTTTGTCCATCCATCTAAGGATGATATGCCGAACTAAAAGACAAAATTGTCCCCAACTTTTTCCATAAAGTCCTCCAGAAATTCCCTATGAACATGGTATCTCGATCAGACACGATACTCTTTGGAAAGCCGTGAAGTTTGATGACTTCCTTGAAAAATAGGTTCGCAATATGAGTTGCGTCACTGGTTTTCTAGAATGGTATGAAATGTGCCATGTTTGAAAATATTTCAACTACCACAAAGATTGAATCATATTATCTTTGTGTCCTTGGCAGTCCCAATATGAAATCCATGCTCACTGCATCCCATGACCTTTCAGGTATGGGAAATGGTTGGTATAACCTTGTGTTCTGCCTTTTTCCTTTCATGTTCTGACAAATTCTGCACCTGTCCACAAATTTTTTAACATCTTTCCTCATCCCTGGCCAAAAATTTGAGCCATTCAACTTTGAGAATGTCTTGTCATGACCGAAATGTCCGACCAATCCTCCACTGCATTTTTCCTTCCGCAGATTCTCCCGCATGGAGTTTTTTAGAATAGATAGTTGATTTCCATTGAACAATAATCCATCCTGGATCATGTATTCAGTCCATTGGCTATTGTCCCTGAGAATTGGATTCTCATATGCCTCATATGCCTCCTTAAAATATGGATCATCCCTATACATTTCTTTGAGGTTATCAAAACCCAAAGTGTTGACTCTAAATTCCTACATAATCAAACATTTCCTACTCAAAGCATCAACAACTTTGTTAGCAGTTCCAGAAATATGCTTAATCACAAAAGTAAAATTTTGCATGTATTCAACCCATTTAGCATGTTTTTGGTTCAACTTCTCCTGTCGAGTCATGAATTGCAAAGCGTGATTATCGTTGTACAAAACAAACTCCTTAGGAACCAAATAATGTCTTCATTTCTTCGGTGCTTGTATGACTGCATATAATTCCTTGTCATATGTGGACTACTTAATCTTTGCTTCATTCAGTTTTTCACTGAAATATGTGACCGACTTGTCGTCTTGGCTCAAGACCACTCCAATTGCAAATCCACTCATGTTACACCTGACCTAGAATGTCTTGGTAAAATCTGGAAAAACCAGAATTGGTTGCTCAATGATCTTCTTCTTCAACAGATTGAAGCTCTTCTCTACTACCTCCATCTAGTGAAAATATTTGTGTCGTTTCTTCATCGTTTCCATCATCAGTGCGCTAATTCCACTAAAGTTTCAGATGAATTTTCTGTAGAATCTAGCCAAACCATGGAAGCTTCGAACTTCAAATACATTGTTCGGCGATGGCAAATTCTTAATCGCCTTTATCTTTTCTGGATCCATTTTCAGTTCATTTGTAGAGATAACAAAACCCAAATAAATGAGTTTTGTCCTCATAAATGATGATTTCTTCATATTAATCAGTAATTTCTCTTGCTGTAATCTCCTCATTACTACAACTAAATGATTTAAGTGTTTTGCTTCTGTTTTGCTGAAAATTAATATATCATCAAGATATACAATGACGAATTTCCCTATGAAATCCTTCAGGACTTCGTTCATCAACCTCTTGAAAGTACTTGGCACATTCGTTAAGAAAAATGGCATGACAAGCCATTCATATAGCCCCTCATTCGTCTTGAATGTTGTCTTCCATTCATCACCTTCTGTCATTCGAATTTGATGATACCCCCTTTTCAAATCAATCTTTGAAAAAAACCTTGCTCCACTCAAGCAATCCATCAAGTCATCCATCCTCAGTAATGGAAATATGAATCTGATGGTAATATTATTGATTTCCCTTGAGTCGGTACACATTCTCCAGCCTCCATCTTTCTTTGGGCTGAGCACTGTTGGAACAACGCATGGACTCAAGATTTCTCGAATCAATCCTTTGTCCATTAAGTCTTGGACTTGTCTCATAACTTCTTCATTTTCCTGCGGTGTCAATTGATATGCTGCTTTGTTAGAAAAACTAGCTCCAAGTATATGATTGATAAAATGGCTTATACTTCTGATAGGTGGCAACAAAGAAGGTAGTTCGTCCACTACTATATCATCAAACTCTCCCAGCAACTCTTGGATTTCTTTTGGTAAATCATCTATCCTTTTACTGGTCAAAACAATTTTGGCCTTCCTGACCACAATAAATTGTGTGTCTTCCTTCTTCTTAACCTCATTAAGAAGTTCGTTCCCACTCATGAGAAGTACAGTGTTGCTCATCTCTGTTTTCACTTATTTATCCTTAATTGGTAGAAACATGTGAGTCCTACCATTTTTGTCTAGGGTGTACGTGTTCTTTCTCCCATAATGAACTATGTTTTTGTCATATTTCCATGGTCTACCCAACAATAGATGACAAACATCCATCGGAATGACATCACATAATATTTCATATTTATATCCTCCTATTTTAAATTCAACTAAACACTGTTTAGTGACATTTACCTGATGTGCTTTTTGTAGCCACGAAACTCTGTATGGGCTTGGATGTGCAATAGTCTCCAGCTCCATCTTTTCTACCATCTCTGTAGATATGAGATTGTCTGTGCTACTACTTTCCACTATGACTTTGCATACTCTGTCTTTAGTTTTGCAAGCAATTCGAAATAGACTGTTTCTTTAGGCTGGGTTCTCTGCCTCCTTCTCTGGCTTCAAGAGAACTTTCCTCATCATTAAGGATCTTCCACCCTTAGCGTCTTATGCCTCAACATTCCTTCCTTGAGCTTCGACAATGTGAGTTTCACCTCCATCTTTCTTCTTATCTGGGCACTCATAGGATTTATGTCCAATTTTTCCAGAGATGAAGCATTTCACTTCACCTCCTCTGCCTCTTCCTCTTCCTCTGGCTCGAGGAAAAGTATTTCTATCAGCATACTGCCTTCCCTATGAGCTTCCTCCTCTTTTAGGTTGAGGTTGAGGTTTTTTCTCCTCTTCTTTAGGTTTTTGAGTTCTTCCCTGGGCAATTGTCTTGCCTCTGCTTTGACTTCTACCTTGGCCTCTTTGACCTTGCTTCCGACTCAGCTTCTCTTCATCTTTCAGAGCCATTTGATAAGCATCTTCTACAGTCCGAATGGTCATCATGCTCATATCATCTTGAATTTCATATCACAGACCATTCATGAACCTGGAAACCTTTTCATCATCGCTTTCCCAATGACCTGCTCTAATGTTTATCTTGTAGAATTCTTCAGTGTATTCCTTCACTGACATCAGCTTCTGTCTCAAATTCTGCATCCTCCAAAATAGAGTGATTTGATAACCCTTGGGTATAAATTTGGCTTTTATCTTTGCAACCATTCTATTGCAGCTTTTGATTTTTTGCTTGCCTTTGTAGTGTCTGTCAACCTGCAGTTCATCCCACCACAGTGTTGCATGCCCTTTAAGTCTAGTAACGACATGTTTGACTTTCTTATCTTCCTCAACATCCTCATAGTCAAAGTATTTATCTAGAGCTCTAATCTAGTCTAGAAGTTCTTAAACATCCAAGTTGCCTTCGTACACTGGAATGTCCATTTTTTCTCTAGCACCTATCCTTGCAACAACCTTGAATAGGCATTCTTCTGCAGCATCTTCGACTGCAACTTCTTCGTTTCCATCCTCATTTTCACTTTCAACCTCGCTGATATCTCTAGCGTCAACTGTGCGCCTCTGTGCTGTCTCCATAGCATCAAGCCTGGAATGTAATTCATGCATCTCTCTTTCCCTTGCTAGATCGGGTATTTTCCTATCTCTTCTTCTCGACATTTCTCTTTCCTTTGCTGGATCAGGTATTTTCCTATCTCTTCTTCTCGGTGGCATGGCTGTAAAATTTTTCCCCTTCTCTCTGCTATAGAAAGAAAAGAAATTATTCTGAGCTCTAATACCACACTAATGCGAAACCCCTTCGCTCAGGCCAAGATCCGCACAGGATCTTCACTAAAACCATGCCAAGGGTTAATCAAACCCTTTGTTTGAGCCACAAAGGACTTCAGGTTTTGGGGGTTGGATAGTCCTGATATATCCCATAGCTCTTGAAAAATGATGAAATGCAAATTTTCAACAAGGTTTGACCACTCCAATGCACACCACCTATTGCCACTAGATTCAACTTTTCAGGACTTGAGTGAACGACCCAACAATTGCTCCTCTTACATTATGATTCCCCGAATTCTGAAATGTCATAATGCCAAAAAGGGCTCAACGTCCCTTGGAATGAGCGATAGATGTCCTTTCGGGACTCCATGTACTGGAAGTTAATGATTCTCGATCCCAACTCACTTGTTGCGCCAATTCCCAAATTCTGAAATAACGACCCTTTTTTGGGATTTCACGTACTGAGAGTTTGAAACTCTTGGTTCCAAAAATTACTTGTCTCCTCTACTTCTTGAACCCCGAAATGTAGAAATGTCAAGATTCCATTCCGAAGACACTTCGCATTTTGCAAGTTCAGTATTTTCAATGCAAAGCACCCCGGCTCGTCATTAGGGTTTCTGAAATGTCAAACCCCAATATGCCGAAATGTTGATGTCTCACACCAAAGGCACATCGCATTTTGTGACTTCGGGATTTTCAATGCTAAGGTCCCGATTTCTTGTCATTGAGATTTCCGGTATGTCGAACCCCGAAATACCGAAATTTCACCCTTAGCAATCCTTTTTGTGATTCAGGTTTTAGAGTGACCAAGGATTTTGGCCTGCACTCCGGGCTTACGGATCCCGAATTCTTGAAATGATCTGATGGCTCAGACAGACCATGATCAACGCTCCACGTTGATTCTTGATGACAGGGTGGCAGATTCATCCAACTCCTAACCACCTTGTAGCTCCTCTGGATCCTACGGTCCTCGTGACTTCATGAGTTCTCCATGGAGAATTATGACCACCAGATGCACTCTTCACTGACCCCTATCCAACGAATTGATGTTCTCCCTCCTGAACTTAACTTCTACGAGACGATTTCAATCTCTGCCTCCCTTTGAAGTGTTTCAAAGGTGTTATCCCTCTTGATCTTTCACTTATAAACTCAAGCTTCCTAAATGATCCCTGCTTGCACTCCTTATGACAAACCTTCAAATAAGATCTGGTTATTTGGATCTTTGACCCTGTGCACTCCTTGCAACAATGGTCCTTCAATATTCCTTATAGATTTATAAAATCCAAGGCTTCAATTGACTTGCACACACCTTTCACGACTATGTGCTTCACCTGGAATTCAACTGGTATGAGAACAACAGTATCTCTCCTGAGCTTTCTGAAATAAAAATCAGACCCTCGTCAATGCACTCCTTACAGACGTTCGCTGCACTCCTTGTAGGAATTCTCAGGAAGAGAAACAATTGAAACTCATTCTTCTCCTCTCTCAGAATTCATACATTCAACATGAAATCATACACATATCACAACATTGAAACAAAAGCATGCAGAGAAACAAAGCAACTGTAAACATACCATTAAGAAAATGTAAACAGTAAGAATCACAACACCATGAAATTGAGTCAAAGCTTCATATATTAACTCAAGTGATTTTGTACATGGGTTATTCTCTACAACTCTCTGCTATAGCTCTACTTCTTACAAAATCTGAAAAATCATCTGTTGTTTTCATTGATACAAGGGTGAGGGTGTCTATATCCGTTTTCCCTCCTACTCTCTAAACTGTCTAATCTATGAATTAAAATCTACCTACTTTCATTAATTACGTATAAATGCCTTTACATTCTAGAGATGAGAGCAGTGCTCAAGATATGTTTACAACATCTAAGATATAAATGTAAGTACGCTTCCCCCAACTATCACATTAATATCCACTTCATTAACTTTTCAAAACACTTCAAAAATGTGCGTTGGTGATTTTCCAGATGTCTTCCACCTTTTACGTTGCTTGCTTGGATGGCTTCTTACGATGCTCCTGCATCAACTTATAAATCCATTTTCCAAGAATTTTGTGACGTTTTTTCCTGGAGTTATGAAGAAATGCCTAGTATCGATCCTGATATTGTTGTTCATGAGATTAAGACTTACCCAAATTCTAAACACGTGCGACAGATACTTCGTCCAGTGCATCAATGCAAAGTTGTTGCTATTAATATTGAAGTTGAAAAAATTCTTAAATTTGGCTTTGTCTATCCTATGGCTTTGACTGATTGGGTGTCCAATATTGTTCTGGTTAACAAGAAACAAGGCATGATCCATGTTTATGTAGATTATAGGGATATAAACAAAGCTTTTCCCAGAGACAATTATGCAACCCATTTCGTTGACCATATTGTTGATGACTTGGCTGGGAGTGAAATATTCTCCTTGATGGATGGTCAAGAAGAATAATCAACATCAATATTCTCCAGCTATAATCAAATCAATATTTTACCTGCGTATCAACATAAGACTGCTTTTATTTTCCCCTGAGGAACCTTCGTGTACCGTAAACTACCTTTTGGTCTTAAAAATATTGGTGCGACTTTTCAACGCCCTATGTCTTACGCTTTTCACGACATGAATAACATCGTACAAACCTATCTAGATGATCTATTGACACATTCTATGCATCATCAAGATCACTCGACACATCTACAAGCCATTTTCCTACACTGTCATTATTATCGCATAAGTTTGAATGCACACAAATGTGTTTTTTGTTTGGAATCCGAATGACTTCTTGGTTTTATCATGTCTATACATGGGATTAGGGTAGACCCCTTGAAGGTCATGGCTATTCTCAATTTACCTCCTCCTTGCACCCTACGCCAACTCCAAAGTTTGCAAGGGAAGGAAAACTTTTTACGTCGATTCATTCCCAACTACGTTGAATTAACAAAAGAATTTACTCGACTTCTCAAAAAGGGTTACAATTTTGTATGGGATGACACTACCAACAAAGCCTTTGAAGCTTTGAAACTCGCCTTAACCCGTACACCATTGTTGCTTCCACCTGATTATAGTCAATATTATTTCTTTTATTTAGCTTCTTCAGATTTTAACATTGCTATGGTTTTAGTACAAGAGGATGATTTACACGATGAACATGTTATATACTATTTGAGTCAGAGTCTCACAACTACTAAAACCAAATATTTAGATGTGGAGAAATTGGCCTTGGCAGTTGTTCAAGTTGTTCAACGTTTTCATCACTACATCTTATTATGTAGAACCATAATCATTTCTGATTGAAATCCCATGCAACACATCCTTACTCGACAATTGCTGAGAGGCAAGTACTCTAAATGGATAATCATTCTCCAAGAGTTTGATTTGGTGTTTGAATGTACCAAGTCAAAGAATTCTTTGTTTTTTTCCGAATTGATATGTGACCTTCCCTCTACTTTTTGCATATATTATGGGATAATCCCATTTTCCTGGGCGCAAACCCCTTAAACAAGGTCACATGGCAATAATTGGCCAAGCACCAGGCCTTGAGGGCTATGCGCTGGCCCTTAGCCTACAATTAAAGGTCACATGGAAACAAATGATATGACCGCGCCCCAACATTTATGCCCAAAACCTTGGTCACCACCCTGGTTGCATGCACCATAGGTGGGTTCAGGAAAAGATATGAAATGATCTTACTCAAGCATTTTCAGATTCTTCTTGGCTAAAGAAAAATACAAGATAATGTCACCCTAGGTTTATATCCATCAAAAATAAAATCCTAACTCGCAAGTATCAATTACAAGTGCTTAAGCTAGTCTAATTCACAAATAAAAGCTTGCTAGAAAATCCATTTTAATATGATTTTTTGAATATAATAGTTGCTGAAAACAAGTGTAAAAGAGATAAGTAAGACACCAAGATGACAATCAAGATAGATGAGAGATAAATAGATCCTTTATTTCATTCCAATTCACCAAAGAGTAATTTTATTTACAAAATCTCATATAGAAACTTCAGACCAAAGTCAAACTTAGACATCCCCGATGGAACATACAAAAGGACCTCTGACACAAAATCAAAACTGAACTCTAAAAGCTGGATCACTTGCCACATATTGTCTCCCACTAGACTCTACACAATAGCCTTTGTCAGTCATGAAAACTAATTCATAAACAGACAAGTCTACAAAAACTATCAAAGATAGATCAACACCTCTGAAAAACAAGTATCTGAATGATGTAATTCAACCCTTAATGTTGTTGTCTACAATAAGACCCTGCTATCATGAAAGATAATTAGGTTTGTGATAAATTAAGGAATGAATGAAAACTGAACTATCTCAACATAAACTCAAAGAGCAAACCTTAGTATGCTTCTCCTTCTATTCTCCTCTTATTCCTCCCTTTCCTTTTTCGTTTAAGAAAATTAGAATTGTTTGAGGTAGTTGAACCACCTCATTAGTTAAGATAACTAAAGACTCAACGAACTTTTTAGTTAGGGGGAAAAGAAATAATCATAATAAGGGTTATAAATAAATAATAACTAGTAGGTGGGACCCCTTGTGACTCCCTTTAGCTAATATCATAACATAACTAGTTAGTTAAGCAATACACCCCTCCTTGTGACTCCCATCACCATGTTGACATTTAACGATTTAGCTCATTGATATTTGAAATTATTTTCAAAAAATAAATTACTCATATATCCAAACTAAACATGTTGTCCAAAAACTTCTGAAGTCAACTGTCATCAACAATAGATAAAATAAAAACTCAAAAGCCATATTTCCCACTCTGAGATGCAATATTTCCTTGATTGTTGTTGTCACCCTTCGATTTTCCTAAATTTTCCTTTGGTTGCGCTAATCCTTTAGGCCTAATCTCCCTGATAATGTGAGAACAATCATCCCTCAAATGCATCTAGGAAGACACGGATTTGTCAGAGCCATTGGAGGGTGAGGAAGGGGAAACAATGTCTTTTCCTTTGTCAGGTGCATGGTGGGCCTCGGTTTTTAATCTCTTTCTAGCATGGGAGGTCTACACTCGTGAGTGGGCAAGGGAATCCTGGACAATCTGATTGTTAATAGGCAGAGGAGAAGGTAAGGACAAATTGGGCCAGCCACGATGTTGGGAGACTGTCGGGTGGACAATATCTTGCGATCCGTCGTTTTCGGGAACCTAGGGTTGCAACGAGACATGAGGGGGCATGAGAATACCAAGGGATTTTGGAGCTTGGAAGGGAGGCCTTTCAGGCCTAGGTTGGACCACTCCTTGCCCAATCCAATTAAAAAATCCGGCCTGAAAAAACTGGCCTAACTCTTGTGAGTCAACATCAAAGTGTATGGAGAATCTTGGCCTTATTGGGCCTCTGTTCCAATTATCTCTCCCTCGGTTTCCTCTGCCATGGCTACCTTGGTTGAAGAAACTCATTCCTACATGCATGATTGATTAACAAATATTCTTTTTAACAACCATACATGACAACTCTTTAAAAATATGAAACAGATTTTGGCTCAACACCATATTAGACTCATGCAATCAAATCCATACGAATTGTTTAATTGTTATCAGTGATGATCTGAAAATGGAATGTACTTGTTTAAGGGTGCAAGGTATCCATTTTCCATAATTTAAAAAGTGAGTTAAACACTCCAATGTGTCCTCTGAAAATGTGAGAACTTACTATTTCTTATACAGAGATAGACTGTAGGGGC
>ML789295.1:557554-573298 GCA_009831015.1 Picea engelmannii
CGGGGCTTAGCCCTGGCCCGACCGCCCGCCACCAATACCAATTGTTCAATTCAACTACAAACATATCCGTATAGCTTACAAGAACTAATGAGCGGATAGTTGGTTAGCGGAAATAGTTAAAACTCTGTCGGTGGGGGAGGTCGTCGGTTCGAATCCGGTCGACCCCCAAAATATTTTTGAACCCAAGCCTATATAGTCAAAATTCGGGGTGCCACGTGGCAGCCCTCCATTGGGCCACGTGGCACCCTTCCATTCGCCAATCAGAATGCCACGTGTCAACCCTGCATTCGCCATCCTCCATCCAATTATAATGCGCCACGTCACTCATCTGCCACGTCAGCACCGCCAACGCAGCTGCCACGTCACCTCGGCCACGTAGACTGCTGACGTCAGCAGGTGCCACGTGTCACCCATCCACTGGTGACACGTGTCACCTCAAGATTGGTTAATTTGAATGCCAAAAAGTCCAAAACCGCCTGACACGTGGAATGCCCTGGTGCCGCCACGTGTCCTGTACGGACGGCCACGTGTGCTGTACAGCCTGCCACGTGTCCTGTACGGACTGTACGGACAGGTACAGTCAACATCAAAATTTTGCCTGTTTGGCTCGGCGAACAGAAGGCGATAACTTCTCCATACGGACTCCGTTTGCGAAAGTAAATATACCGCCGGAATCAGGAGAATGAGACGAACGCAATGGCACCGTTTTCGTCGTATTCCGAGCACTTTGAAAATTGAGCATTTTTTAGACCCCTGGTCCAGATTCTGATCAAGTGAGCAGGGGGTGAACAAAAGGTTCTGGGATATGTGAGGGGTTTGTACTGAGAGAAAATTATAAAATGAGGGGGAAACAAAACATGGTTACTATTCAAAGACAGCAACAATCAACTGTAATGCAAACCAAAGTAAATATCACTGTGATCCAACCAAGAAAGTGCAACTTCAAACTGCTTCATTAAAGAATTCTTCTTAACTGTAATTAATTTTAGAACAGAGGGTGAAAAATGAATGTGGAAAGATGATGGGGTTGTAATTAGTGAAAAGAGAAATAATGGTGGGGAAAGAGAGAGGGTATTGTTCATAATATTAATTAAGTAATCCATAAAACCATTCTGTAAAAAGAAATAACACCAACCAAATGACCACTGTGACCCAAAAAAACAACTACCGTGTAAAGTTCAAACAATTTTGTGCACCAACTTGCTTACTATTCGTAATCAAATATTTAACACAGTCTCATCAAACAAGACAATATGTGTTCCACAATAGCATGTAGAGGAGCTCTACTTTTCTCATTTATCTATTTAACATTTTAAGCAATTTCCAAATGAATACAGACAATTACTTCCACTCTATTTAGTGCCAACTCATCAACCACTGCCAATTATTTCAATCATCAAATACAGACATAAAAATTGTGCTCGATTCTGTCTTTTAATTCATTTAATAATTAAATTGCAATGAGGTTATACTGTCATAGCACCCATGCTTATCACTGTTTAAATGAATGATATTCATTAAACATACACAGTGGACAGTCAACACAATGATCCATATTTAACTTGCAAGGATCTTGACTTGTCATTTAAACACACAGATAACAAATCACCACTTCAACTCACACTATGTTGTGAAATACACAACCATTCGACAAAACACAAGTGTATTTCTGTGACTATACAGGTCCAATTTTCTTTGACTCTAAACATTCAAAATGATGGGCTATCTAACACAATGAGGAAACAACAACATACCCGATCTCGTAACACAAATAATCAAATTGAAACAAAGCGATGTTTAAAAAATCAGTGACTATATCTGGGGGCGCAACCAAAAATATCCATAGCATACACAGTGGATGGCCATGCCACAAACACCACTATTTAAATACTCCCATGGAAATTAAAACACCCAGTCATAATAATCAACAACCCGACCTAACATGTTTTAGGAACGCCACACATACCCATGCATCACACATGAAGAAATGTTGTGAATTAATCAATTAAAGACAATGCTAGGTTATCAACTGAATAAACACAAGGACGATGACTGTGTATTTGATTTAACAATTCATCCAATTAACCATGCTGAGCTTATCCATCTTGTTATCACTCCAAGAAACTCTTTGGGGTTGTAAGCCAAAGATGCTTGGTAACTTAAGAATATGGTAAATTTTGTATGCTTGGAACAATGGGATAACTCAATGACTAATGAAATGGACAACTCATCATATATTCAAATAAGACAGTGCTTTTAGAAATCAATAATCAGACAAGATACTTTAAACAGGGGATGAAGAATACTAATCTTGATAACCAAATACAACTAGGTGTAGGGTCAATACAAGATAGAAAGAAGTCCTTCAATTCAAGTTTATGAGCTTAATAAAGAGATGACAGTCTTTAGAAGCTAAGACAAACTGAAGTAAAGTACAGAGAGATAATATGCATGAGCAATTCTGATATTGAAGACAAAAGAAGACTATGATTCTATTATCAAATAAGAGTCTATAACAGTAGAAAAAAGTATCCAAGATTGAACCCCTTGGTGCTTCAAATGTCTTTGGCTTTATAGCCTTACAAGATGAAATCTAGATCCTTGAAAGATGGATCAGATTTGCTAAAAATAGTGAAACCAAACAAGTGTAGGATGAGATCCTATAAAAATGGATCTAGAATTCTAAAAATGGAAAGTCAAAACAAAATATCCTATCTTAGGTGTCAAACTCTATCTTGATATCCTTTATATCCTCCAAACTCTTTGACAGATGTAGAAAGCCTTCCAAGGCTGATGAATCTTCATAAGAAATTCGAATTTGCCACCTTTGGCAAAAAAGACAATTTTTTACTCAAGAACTAGGTCACCATTTTCACTTTTCCACCTTCTTAAACATTAAATACATCAAGATAAAACCTTAAATCTGATGTATTTAATTATTATGCATCTTTAGAAATTAGCCACGAAAGATTTGGTTCAGAAAAAGTCAAATATGGGCAAAAATACGACCTTCCTGCCATGTAACAGGTTTCACAAGCTAATTTTCCCTAAATATGACCCTTTAGTTGGTGAAAAGTAGAGCTTTCACCAGCTAACTAGCAAAGTTCAAGGCGAAATAGCTGGTGAAAGAAAATATTTTTTAATTAAAAACTGCCTTCGGAAAAATTGAATTTCTGAGTCGTGGAGAGTCTGTTTTACATAATTGAATAGTTGATTGACATCTAGAAATCCTAAGCTTTCCAATGGTACTTTCAAATCTTCATTTCGAGCTTAGGAAGGCATTCAAAAGTTCCCTGCAAGATTAGGAATCATTTTTCAAACAAATTTCAGAATGAATTATTTGATCGCTAACACATCCAATTATAATAACAATTGCAGTGATTGGATACCAAAACCAACACCACTGTCACATAATCAACAGGTTGAGCTAGTAATCCACTCTGTCAACAATACATCACTAATCCATAACTACGAACAGTACACCTGACAGGCCATAACAATCTCCTCTATCAACACTCATACTTGAGGAATCAAGGGTTTGCTCTGTGGACCAACACAAGGAGGCTAGAGTTGACTCTTATTTATGGTGAAAAACCTCCAAGACCAATGGTGCACACAAATGAAATACCATAATTGACTTCATGGACAGGGTGACAAATCCTATGATAGGAGAATCTTTGAACAGAGGAGCAAGGCTCCATTTGGGCCTTGTAATAATACTTATCACACACAGGGTATAACCCTCGTGGCTCTCGCAGCCAACCAACTAAAAACTATGAGATGAAGCAGAGTTGAGAATATGAAATATAACCCACTGCACGACCAATAGTAGCAAGAACAACCCAATGCCCAGGTGAATCATGTGTAGTGACGCAAGGCACTTCAAACCCATTAAACCCCATAAAATCCAATACTGAGTATGGGATACGAATGCATGAATAAAACCAACCATTGTAGACCAATAAAACCCTCCAATTAAAAATATTAAGGATGATAGAGATCCTCTATGGCTGCTAACACTTAGGATGACCAATAAAACTATGACTCCAAACATTATTGCAGTGAAAGCCACCAATGATTCATTCCAAAAATCACAATTTAACATATTTTCCATACTTAAGGAAAGAAAACCCATAAATATGAGCCAATATCTATTTCATAACTATAGCAGACTCATGGATGGAAAAAAAAAAGACATACCTGTAATCAAAAGCACCTTAAAACGCGAGTTGGCCAAGCGGTTCTCCCTCTGCTTGAAATTCAAAGCATAACCACAACAAACACAATTGAACAATATCCCTATTAGGGTGGCATCCAATGAAGGAGTAAGGGTGGCGTGCAGTAAATGCGCGTTGCCTCCATCCCCAGTCCATTTATTCCTTAGTACACGCTAGCAAGCTTCCCATTAACTCAATTAAACCATGCATTGGAATTAGCATCTATCACTTGTCAAATGCACAACCCACATCATATCTTTCCAAACTATACCATATGCATATCAACTATATAAATCAATAAAATTGCATAGCTATTAATCTTGCTAGCTAAGATGAACAACAATCATTCTAATTTCCATGCATCTAGTGTAGTATAGTATAATGTCTTCCTTTTGCATTTTGTTTATCTTGCTTTTGCCTCTTTTCAATTGTTCTTATGTATTGTTACTAACATGTCTATTATGTAGGTGTCAAAGAAATGAATCCAGGAATAGATAGAAATGGTAGAAATGAATAACATAGGCCATCTTAATATGAAATTAGAGCTTAGAACATAACATTCTTTACCCATTATCTACTTGTCATAATTAGAACCAACACATAATAGGCCTTATTTATATCCCAATCAAACCATGATTTCATCAACCATGTAAGCAGTGTCGAACAGTGGCACAAACATCAAGTAAGAGCCAGATATGATCTCCAATCTACAAGGGGGTCCCACCTACTAGTATTATTTAGCTTTTATAATGATAGGCTTTAACAACACTTTGTGGGAAAAACTTTGTTGCGATTTTAATCATCAACAAACTCGCGACTCCACAGGGAAATTTGTTTTCAACAAATTTATAACTTAAAACTCATGGTTTCATAGACCAAAAACAATAGATCAAGAAGATATAACCAAGAATATTATGCAATAGGGGCAAGTGAGCAGATTTAATGGAAAAATGACCAGGAATTTGGGAATAAGTCATGAAAAGTGTTAAGTATGAGGGGTTTTACCACTGTATGCATAATCATTCAACCAGAATCTTCTCTTAACTTCAAGGATAATTTTTTTAGACTTGCTCTTAAAAATATCAATGGATGAAGAAATGGCAAGAAGAAGCTGGATATAACCAATTCTTTATAAGACAACAGTGGAAATATGTAACAATTTCAAGGGTGCCTTCAGAGGAAACATCGTAACAACTGTGTAATATTGATTGTTATTGACTAGAAATGCTTTGTAGGAGTGTCACTGTGGCAGAATTGATCCAACATCCTATTTTGACCAAATTAACTAAAATATGTTAGGAAACAAAATCATGAAAGAAGTTAAAAAATGCAGAAATTAAAACAACAACAATAAAAGAAAGAAATGAAAAAGCAGCAAGGAAAGTTTTAACACAACAATCATAAGTCAAACTATTGTAAAGAATAAAAGAGAAGCACAAAGATGAAAGCAGAGCTAGGCTACTAGTATACAGAAAATCCAAACAACATTAGAACTTTTCACGTTGGTCCCTCATAATGTTTCAAGCAAGAACTATTAGTGCTATAGGAAAAAAATTTCTCCTGTAGATATTTTAGAATGTAAGAGTTAGTATCCAGGAAAAAAGAAATTTTGAAAGGATCCAAAAATAACACTTGGAACTCCGAGGTAATTATCAGCCCTTTAATGTATATGATTAGATCATCAAGGTAGATATGGATGATGATCAATTCATTAAGAGTTGTGTGTATAGTTTTTTTAAATGCAGTACTTGCATTAGGTAAGCCAGAAAGTTGGAATTTGTAAGACATGGTACCCCAACTAGTGATAAGAGTGGTTTTGTAAGCATCTTCCCCTTTTAATTTGATTTTCCTGCAACCCAAAAAATTGTCAAGTAAGGGCCTCAATTGTAACTCTACAACCTGCTGCAAAATTATTTCCATGTTGAGAGGAGGAAAAGGAGTTCTCATAAAAACCTTACTAAAAGTAAAGAAATTAATGCAGGTTCTAATATGATTAGTGGTCTTTGAAGAAGGTACCCAATTGGAAAACCATTCAGGGTGGACTAAAAAAATAATCCCATCCCTTAAGAAATTTTCCAACTCCCTTTGAAAAGTTGCTTAAAATGTAGAGTTAATAGATCTTTGTTCTTGCATAACTGGTTTCATGACTTCCTTGATGGGAATAACATTCTTTAAAAGACTAGGATCAAAACCACGAAGATCCTTATAAGGCCAAGAAAAAACCTTTTAACATCCAGTAGCTTGACAATCTTCATTTCTTCTTTATCAAAACATTGGGTACTTATGTTAACGTTCCTTGAAGATTCAAGTGCCCCAATGTTCAAGGATATGGTTTCACCCACCCTCCTTCATAATTCCTCTTCCTTCTGTTTTTCTTTATTGCCTACATCACTTGATGAAAACGAACTCTCAAGAGGATTCAAGCCCTCATGAATCTTATTGTTTTCTATAGATATAATTTCATCGGGCTGGAGAGGTTCATCTTGAATGAAAGCACAAATTCTCTCATCATTAGGGAGGGCCTGCCAAGATTCTACATTTTCAGGGATATATGGACAATATTGATATTGAAGAGAACAATCAACCCTATGAGGAAAATTTTTCTGATTAGGAAAAGATGCAAAGACAACTAACCGATCAACCATTGAATTCAACTCCCTCTTAACATGAGTGATGTTGAAATATAAAAGGTTCGATATAAGTGTCCAAATAGTTTGGGTGTATCGTTCCATCAACTTGTTGGTAGGATAACATATCTTACATATTAGGTTCACAACAAGCTCAAAATATCCAAAAAATGAAAGGTGACCACAAAAAATATTAAGGGCGCTTTCAATGCCAAAAAATAAAGATTCAAATTCAATGACATTGTTCGTACAATCAAACTCCAGCCTGTAAGATAAATTATGAATTTTCCCCACAAGGGAAACCAAGATAATGCCAGCCCCATGACCTTCATTAGAATGATAACCATCAAAGTGCATGTGCCACATATCATCATCTGAATCAATTTTTCCAAAAGGAATGCTATCCTTCTAAAAAAACATGGAATATACTCCTAGGTATTCTTCGTTATAGTTTACACTCGATTGTGGAACACTCTCTATGTAGGGTGAAATCCTTCCCTCTCTAAGGACTATAATGTTCTTACCATTCTGAGGCATAAATAAATGCGTCCTGTCAAGTGAGAGGTATCCATCTTTTAATTCTTTTCAATCTCTTCCCAATATGATTGAGTAATTTCTTATAGGCATATCGATTACTTGAATGCTGAGGGTTGTCCTTATTTCAGGATGAGCGCATAAAACGAAGGTCACATCCTTAATCTTTCCTATGGTCATTTGTTGTAGACTATTATAGGAGAGAATTCTTCTGGCGCTCTCATTTGTACAAGACAAGCCTAGTTCATCCATAGTAATATTCGACATCACACTTGGGCCTAAACCTCCATCAATGAGGAAACAATGGACAATCTTATCCATAATATTTACAGAAATATAAAAGGGGGATTTTTTATAGGGTATCTAAATTTATGTACATCTACTTTATTTACATAAAAATCCTCTTCGTTCACCTCTTCGGAAATATTGGCTACAATGGAATCTTTTCCTTCCATGAATTGTTTCAGATGCATCTGTTGTTCAGGGACGACAACCATGTCTAGAAGGGTTGGATCTGCTTTGATGTTGGCCAACTGATTCAAGATATTGTACTTGGAAGAGGGAAGAGGGGAATTAATTCCTTGACTCTTAGGAACCTTAGGAACTTGAATGGTAGTAGCGGGTGAGGATGCGCTTGGGCTGGAAGAGCTGCGTGGAGGATCAAATTTTCCCTTGGGAGCATAGGATTTGTTCCTAGTATTGATAACCATGAGATTTTCTGGCTCTGCAAAATCTAGGAAAATGATGGTAGATTTTGGTCTCTTACCAAAGATATTATCTCTTGCACTCTTCTTTAACTCACATGTGGTTTCCTTGTGGTGTTCCTCGCAGAAGTTGCACCAACTTTGAGCCAAGATAGCTTTAGGCTGAAAATTATTTTCAACTGGATTTCTAAAAGGGGGCGTAGAAGAGGATGAAGCTCCAGGGGTGAGAGGGGATAACATTCCCTTTCGCTCGAACACTATAAAATGAGTATTCATATCTTGTAATAGATACAAGAGGGCATACATGTCTGTCTGTTTAACCGATTCTCCCTCGGGAAGACCTTTTCTTTCAAGATGTTCTTCATACTCTGAACAAGTATGTAGAGCGGAATCTAGATTATCAATGGATTTTTCCTCAAGCCTATGATGGTAGGGGGAAGGAAATGCATTGTAGTAATTCATGAAAGTGGGTTGGTTATGAGGGTGGATGATTTTGAGGATTTGAGTGTATAACTTGGTGAAATGCAAGTTGAAAGACTTGATGGTCTCACCATCCTTATAGGTGACATTATTATATTCCCTTAACTTCTCGGCTGGGATTTTAGATTTCCCATAAGTGGATAAGAACCAATAGATTAACTTCTCCCAAGTAGACAAAATCTTAGGAGGAAGGTCAAAGAAATCGGCCGCAACCTTTCCTTCCAAGGAATTGACGAATAAGCACATGAAAGTATCATTGTCATTGGATCCTATGTTATGACAGGCATTAGAAAATGCCACTAGGTGTTTATTTGTACTAACGGTGTTATTCCCTAAAAACCTAGGAAGGTTCTCTTTAAATTTAGGAAGTGGACAAGTAGCATGTGCTAGGTTAAGAGGAGAGGACACATGCCACAGTGTGGTTGTGGCATATTCTTTGAACAAAAAAAACCCATACTTTTTAATGAATTTGGTGGCATTTGTGGTAGATTGGACATGGATATGGTGGCTATATAATATACCAATCACTGATGATGATGAAGATTGAGAAGAGGAAGCACTTCCAGTGCCACCAGAGCCACCACTAGATGCCATATTGTTGATGATAGATGAGGGAAAAAAAGACAAACTGGACGAATTAGACAAATTTATCCTTAGAGGACTTTGTTGGGAACATAACACAATGTTCCTTCTTCCTATTTTAGCAATAGGATTGATTTCAAGTGATAAGCCTCTTCTTCTTCTAGAAGCACGAGAGTCTAATGACATGAAAGAAAGGCCAAATCTGAAGAAACAAGAAGGTTATTGCTGATTTATAGGCTGTCTACGTCTAGCTTCCAATAGTTCTTGAGCACTAATACCTCATTCCATTTCTGCCTAAGAATGGTTAAGCTCAACATGGGTATTGGCAGTGTCTAGAATGGTATTAAATAGATTCAAAGAAATGTTGGTCTGATCATGAAGACCGAGCTCAATATTGGGCTACCTTGCAATAGGCACAGTCATTAAGAAATAAAATGGTCAGAGAATCAATATAGAAAAATAGATGTATCGATGAAAATCGAGTATAAAAATTAACCAAAGAGATATCGAAGATCACCCCAGTACGGTTGCCAAATAAATGATGAGGAAACAATATGAAATGATCTTACTCAAGAATTTTCAGATTCTTCTTGGCTAAATAAAAATAGATGGGAATTTCACACTAGGTTTATAGGCATCAAAAATAAAATCCCAACTCACAAGTATCAATTACAATTGCTTAGGCTAGTCTTTTTCACAAATAAAAGATTGCTTGAAAATCCATTTTAATATGATTTTTTGAATATAATAGTTGTTGAAAACAAGTGTAAAAGAGAGAATTAAGACACCAAGATGATAATCAAGACATATGAGACATAAAGAAATCCTTTATTTCATACCAATTCACCAAAGAGTCATTTTCTTTACAAAATCTCATACAGAAATTTCGGACCAAAGTCAAACTTAGACATGCCCAATGGAACATACAAAAGGACCTCTGACAGAAAATCAAAGATGAACTCTAAAAGTTGGACCAACTTGGCACAAATTGCTGCTCACTCGACTCTGCACAATAGCCTTTGTTAGTCATGAAAACTAATTCACAAACAAACAATTCTACACAGACTATCAAAGATAGATCAACACCTCTGGAAAACAAGTGTCTGAATGATGTAATTCATCCCTAAATGTTGTTGTCTACAATAAGACCCTGCTATCATAAAAGAGAATTAGGCGTGTGATAAATTAAGGAATGAATGAAAACTGAACTATCTCAACATAAACTCAAAGAGAAAACCTTAGTATGCTTCTCCTTCTATCCTCCTCATGTTCCTCACTTTCCTTTTTCCTTTAAGAAAATTAGAATTGGTTGAGGTAGTTGAACCACCTCATTAGTTAAGTTAACTAAATACTCAACCAACTTTTTAGTTAGGGGGAAAAGTAATAATCATAATAAGGGTTATAAATAATTAACAACTAGTAGGTGGGACCCCTTGTGACTCTCTTTAGCTCATAACAATCATAACATAACTAGTTAGTTAAGAAAAACACCCCTCCTTGTGACTCCCATCATCATGTTAACATTTGACAATTTATCTCATTGATATTTGAAATTATTTTCAAAAAATATATTACTCATATATCCAAAAATAAAACATGTTCAAAAACTTATGAAGTCAATTGTCATCAACAATAGATAAAATAAAAACTCAAAAGACATATTTTCCACTCTAAGATGCAATCTTTCCTTGATTGTTGTTTTCACCCTTCAATTTTCTTTAATTTTCCTTTGGCTGCACTGAGCCTTTAGGCCTAATCTCGTTGATCACGTGCAAACAATCGTCCCTCAAATGCATCCGGTAAGACAATGATTTGTCAGAGCCATTGGAGGGTGAGTAAGAGGAAACAATGGTTTTTCCTTTGTCAGGGTCATGGTGGGCCTCAATTTTTAATCTCTTGCTAGCATGGGAGGACTGCACTCGTGAGTGGGAAAGGGTATCTTGGACAATCTGATTGTTAATAAGTGGGGAGAAGGTAAGGACAAATTGGGCCATCCACGATGTTGGGAGACTACCAGGTGGACAATCTCTTGCCATCCATTGTTTTCGGGAACCTCGGGTTGCAATGAGACATGAGGGGGCACAAGAATACTGGGGCCTTGTGGATCTTGGAAGGGAGGCATTTCAGGCCTAGGTTGGACCACTCCTTGCCCAATCCAATTGAAAAATTCATCCTGAAAAACTTGCTTAACTCTTGAGAGTCAACATCAAAGTGTATGGAGAATCTTGGATTTATTGGGCCTCTGTTCTAATTACCTCTCCCTCGGTTGCCTCTGCCATGGCTACCTCATTTGAAGAAACCCATTCCTGCATGCATGATTGATTATAAAATAGTATTTTTAACAACCACACATGACAACTCTTTAAAAATATGAAATATATTTTGACTCGACACCATATCAGACTCACGCAATCTAATCCATACAAATTGTTTAACCATTATCGGTGAGAAGGGGGTGAACAAAAGGTTATGGGATATGCGAGGGGTTTGTACTGAGCGAAAAATGATAAAATGAGGGGGAAACAAAACATGGTTACTGCTCAAAGACAACAACAATCAACTGTAATGGAAACCAAAGAAAATATCACTGTGATCCAACCAAGAAAGTGCAACTTCAAACTGCTTCATTAAAGAATTATTCTTAACTGTAATTGATTTTAGAAGGAGTGAAAAATGAATGTGGGAAGGTGATGGGGTTGTAATTAGCAAAAAGAAAAATAATGGTGGGGAAAGAGAGAAGGTATTGTTCATTAAATTAATTAAGTAATCCATAAAACCTATGTAAAAAGAAATAACACCAACCAAAGGACCATTGCGACCCAAAAAAACAATTGTTGTGTAAATTTTAAACAATTTTGTGCACCAACTTGCTCACGGTTCGTAATCAAATATTTAACACAGTGTCATCAAACAAGACAATATGCATTCCACAACAACCTGTAGAGGAGCTCTACTTTCCTCCTTTATCCATTTAACATTTTAAGAAATTTCTGAATACACAGACAATTACTTCCACTTTGTTCAGTTCCAACTCATCAACCACTGCCAATTATTTCAATCATCAAATAAAGACATACAAATTGTGCTTGATTTTGTCTTTTAATTCATTTAATAATTAAATTTCAATGAGGTTATACTATCACAACACCCATGCTTATCACTGTTGAAATGCATGATATTCATTAAACATACATCGTGGACAGTCAACACAATGATCTGTATTTAACTTGCAAGGATATTGACTTGTCATTTAAACACACAGATAACAAATCACCACTTCAACTCACGCTATGCTATGAAATACACAACCATTCCACAAAACACAAGTGTATTTCTGTGACTGTATAGATCCAAATTTATTTGACTCTAAACATTCAAAATGTTGGGCTATCCAACAAAACAAGGCAACAACAACATACCCGATCTCATAACACAAATAATCAAATTGTAACAAAGCCATGTTTAAAAACTCAGTGACTATCTCTAGGGGCGCAACCAAAAATATCCATAGAATACACAGTGGATGGCCATACCACAAACACCACTATTACAATAATCCCATGGAAATTAAAACACTTAGTCATAATAATCAACAACCCAACCTAACATGTTGTAGAAACGCCACACATACCCATGCATCACGCCTGAAGAAACATAGTAAATCAATCAATTAAAAATAGTGTTGGGTTATCAATTCAATAAACACAAGGACAACGACTGTGTACTTGATTTAAAAATTCATACAATTAACCATGTTGAGCTTATCCATCCAATTATAATAACAATTGCAGTGATTAGATACCAAAACCAACACCACTGTTACATAATCAATGGGTTGAACCAGTAATCCACTCTGTCGACAATATACCACCAATACATAACTACCAACAATACACCCAACATGCCATAACAATATCCTCTATCAATACTCAAACTTGAGGAATCAAGGGTTGTCTCTATGGACCAACATAGGGAGGCTAGAGTTGACTCTTATTGATGGTGAAAAACCTCCGAGACCAATGGTGCACACACAAGATATACCACAATTGACTTCGTGGACAGGGTGACAAATCTCGTGACAAGAGAAGTTATGAAAAGAGGAGTAAGGCTCCATTTGGGCCTTGTAACGATACTTAGAACATGTAGGGTATAACCCTCATGGCTCTCCCAGTCATCCAACTAAAAATATTGAGATGAAGCAGAGCCGAGAAGAAGCAATACAACCCATTGCATGAACAATAGTAGCAAGAACAACCCAATGCCCAAGTGAATAATGCATAGTGACGCAAGGTGTTTCAAACCCATTAAACCCCATAAAAGACAATACTGAGTATGGGATACGAATGTGTGAATACAACCGACCATTCTATACCAACGAAACCCTCCAACTAAAACCAGTAAGTTTGATAGAGAGCCTTTATGGTTGCTAACACTCAGGACGACCAATAACACTGTGACTCCAAACATTATTGCAGTGAAAGCCACCAATTATTCATTCCAAAAATCACAATCTAACACAACTTCCATACTTAAGGAAAGCACAAACCCAAACATCTGAGCCGATATCTATTTCATAACTAGAGCATACTCATGGATGGCAAAGAAAAAGACATACCTGTAATCAAAAGCACCTTAAAACGTGAGTTGGCCGAGCGGTTCTCCCTCAGCCTGAAAGTCCGAGCATAACCAAAACAAACATAGTTGAACAATAGCACAATTAGGGTGGCAGCCAACGAAGGAGTAAGGGTGACGTGCAGTAAATGCACATCGCCTCCATCTCTAGTCCATTAATTCCTTAGTACATCCCAACAAGCTTCCCATTAACTCAATTAAACCATGCATTGGAATTAGCATCTATCACTTGTCAAATGTTCCACCCACATCATATCTTTTCAAATTATACCATATGCATATCAACTATATTACTCAATAAAATTGCATAGCTATTAATTTTGCTAGCTAAGATTAACAACAATCATTCTAATTTCCATGCATGTAGTGTAGTATAGTATAACCTCTTCCTTTTTCATTTTGTTTATCTTTCTTTTTCCTCTTTTCAATTGTTGTTATGTATTGTTTCTAACATGTCTATTGTGTAGGTGTCAAAGTAATGAATCCAAGAAAAGATAGAAATGGTAGCAATTAACATAATAGGCCATCGTAACATGAAATTAGAGCTTAGAACATAACATGCTTTACCCATCATCTACTTGTCACAATGAGAAACAACACATAACAAGCCTTATTCATATGCCAATCAAACCAATATTTTATCAACCATGTAAGCATTGTCGAAAAGTGGCACAAACATCAAATAAGAGCTAGATATTATCTCCAATCTACAAGGGCATCTTACCTACTAGTATTATTTAGCTTTTATAATGATAGGCTTTAGCAACACTTTGCGGACAAAACTTCGTTGGGATTTTAATTGTCAAGAAGGTGTCGGTGGTTAAGACTCTAATCATGGCCCCCAACGCCCTTTGTGAAACTGTAGTGGAACACCCCCCATAAAGGGTGTGGTCATATATATATATATATATATATATATATATATATATAATAAACCCACGGGCTAGGGCTTAGCCTCAACCCCCTTCCGCCTTTGTTTTACCACTTAAAGAACTTTAAGTATATTAATGTGGACTTGTATTAACAAGTCCCATGGTGGTGCAATGGTATCCACTCAGTCTAAAGAACTTCCCCTCCAATAGGTCATGCGGTCGCACCCTAAGAGCTCCAAAAATTTTAACCATTCAAACAAATGATGGGGTGCCACGTGGCATCCCACGTCTAGGCCACATGGCAGATTTTCATTTTAACATTAAAATTGTGCCACTTGTCGAAATGAGATTGGACCACTATCATATGCCTAGTCATTCTGTTGTTGTATTGCCATGTGTCTCAATGCTATGTCATCATGACGTCATGCTAACGCCAACATTGAATTTTTTCCTGTTGACCTATTGACTTTTTTGTCTATTTGGGAAAATGAACAAAACATGATATCAGGAGCATACACCATTTTTTTTATCCCGTTAAAGTTGCGTTGGGCTCGTATCAACGAGGTCTATGCACACATTTGTTTTGAGGCTAGTATGAGAACTTTTATTTTTAGGCCTTTTTGAGCCTCATCAAGCTCCTGGATCCGAATTTGGATCACACCTACCCACTAAAAGAAACTTTGGTACCCAAAAGGTTATTGACTAATCAACAAGCTCGAGATAAGCCACTCGGCTTGTCCTCTGTCTCTGAACTCTTTCCTGTGCACCTCTCTCATCAAGATCGATTGTAACACAATCATGACAACTGACATCATATTGTTAGGAATTTGAATCCTGTCACATATTATTGAAGCCACTATCATCCATTTATATAACATTACTAATGATAGCATCAAAAACATGACTGGAAATGAACTTATATGTTTGTAATATTTGCACGGCATGAGCTTATCTTGTGTTGAAATAATGTAACTGCGAAGAGAATTCTTATTATTTTGTTATTGGATTAAATCCCCATTGTGGATTAATCATGTCATTATTATTATTTTTATTATTAGATTAATCCCCATTGAGGATTAATCAAGTCGGTAATTGT
>ML789295.1:587971-607016 GCA_009831015.1 Picea engelmannii
GTTTGAGAGTTATGGCCTTATGAAGTTGGAGGACCCTCATATGTCATCTAGAAGCCCCAAAAGGTCAAAGTAATCAAAGTGGTTTAAGAGATTTTAAAAGGTAAATAATAAAGTGAAATGATGAGTGTATTATAATTCAAAGTGAATACAAAATAAATTATTTCAATAATAATTTTAATGGAGAAATTAGAAGTGGACTCAACCCTAAAATAAGGAAAGTGGGGCCAAGTGACCTAGAAGATGTTTTTAAGGAAGCTACTTGGAGAGTATAAATAAGAGGCACGGCTCTCCAATTTGAATTACACTTGAGCATATTGAATATATATAGGTTTATGAGGTTTACAAATGATATCTAAGACAAAATTCTGAGGAAAGTGAAGAAAAAAGGCTGAAATGCAAGGAAGGATAAATTCTTTTGATGGTGCTTTCTAAGGTATGTTATTTTCAGGTCATCTCACTATTTTCTCTATAATTTTTTTTTCTATAATGAGTCAGATCCTGAAATTGATATGCAAGTGAGAAAACATATCCAATTATTTGTGGTTCAAACTTCAGCTTCTGGGTCATTGTATTTTGGGAGTTACACTCTGTGGAAAATAGGGTTTGTGGCGAGTCCTTAAACTAGTCAAAATCAGGTGTTTCGGGTAAAAACATCATAACTTCTTCATAACAAATCCAAATTCAGTGAGACTAAATTTTTTGGTTAGGGTACAGTCTATAGTATTCTTTTCAACAGTTTTAGATCATTTCATCAAACAGTTTGTGTGGGGAACGCTCTACAAGGTTGCTCTCTAGAATAAGCCAGAATTCAGCAAGGTTTGTCATTTTTTCTATAACTCCTTTTATGAGGGGTTCCAAGTAGTTCCACTTGGAGGAATTGCATAAAAAACACTTAATAACATTGTGTATCATTTTCAGAGCTTTATATAGTACAGGTTCAAAGTTATGATTACTTGAAGTTAGGGTTGTTGACTAATCCAAAACTAGGCATGTGAGACTAAAGAAAAGTTTGATGAAAATGATAGTATCTTGTTTTTAAAGTTAAAGAGGGTTTGCAGGAATGTGATCATATACACCAGGTCTATTACAAAGATACAAAGCATATTTGGATGATAAAATTGATGAGGGATTTTGGTTGTGGCACATGTTGAGTACATGGTTGAGACAA
Organism: Picea engelmannii; assembly: GCA_009831015.1. Lineage (NCBI taxonomy): Eukaryota > Viridiplantae > Streptophyta > Pinopsida > Pinales > Pinaceae > Picea > Picea engelmannii. The sequence continues at coordinate 589,140 of ML789295.1, forward strand.
GTAGTTGATGAGTTGACACATACATGAAGTGTATAGTTGATGATGTTGGTAAATATTGATGATTCATACTTTATGAGTAGTTGACACATGATTGGAACATACTTGGTACATGGTTGGATGCACTTGTTTATGGTACAGGTTGATTACAGGTTGGTGCATGGTTGATGCACTTGTTTATGGTATAGGTTGTTTACAGGTTGAGGTACAGGTTGATGCATGGTTCAGGCTTATTGGTACAGGTTTATAGCAGTATATCTCATAGTGATAGTGTGACAGTGGTTCCATCATTTTACTTCTACTTCAGGGTGGTAGGACGGGGAAAGGATAGGTGGTTGTAGCCTCCTTTTGGTTGTAGCCAGAGACTTGGGGAGTTGGAGCTTCACTCAGGTTGTAGCCTGAGAAACTAGGAGGTTGGAACCTCCTTCCAGTTGCAGTTGAAAACAAAGGAAGTTGGTGCTTCCAATGAATGTAATTCTTCAAGACATATAAGAAAAAGCATTCTGTGGTTTTCTCCTGATTTGGGTTTCCACGTAAAACACTAGTGTACTGTGCATGTGTGTGATTGTTTATTTATTACTGTTCATTATTGGATAATAATTATACATTGATATAACATTTGAAGAAAAAGGATTATAATTATGTTATTATTGATTCACCCCCCCTCTTAGTAATCCAACAATTTGTGTATTCTTGCATTGTTTGTCCTTTTCTTAGTTTTAAAGTTTTCCATTCAATTAATGCTTTCTCTTTATAACCCAAAGGATATAATTGATTTCTAAGTGAAGAAATAAAACTTTTCCATGATGGAAATACATTACCCACTTGTTACATTTTGTTTTGCAACTTTATTTTCCACTAGATGAGTGTTCTGCCTACAAGTCTCAATGATGCCAACTTGATTTGTGTGGCCTCATTATTGATTTTTTGCACACTGCAATAGAAATCCATCTATTTGACCGAATTTTCAAGTCTCTTTACATTTAATTCACCATCATACATGGGTAATTCGAATTTAACATCAAATTTTAATAAAGGCATTTCATTCTTATGTTTATAAACATGCTTCTTTGCATTGGATTTAGAACTTGAACTCGAAGAAGAAGGAGGTGATGATGGAGGTGAAGGAGGAATATGAGGAGGATCCTCTTCTTCTTCACTTTTTCCCTTTAAATATTCACCCATATTTGGTCTTTTCCATTCCAAGTAATCCTCATACAAAACTTTCATCATCTCCGACATGGCAAAGAAAGATTTTCGAAACTCTTTTTCATCCTGAGAAAGTCCCTCTTCTGAATCCATGTTATCATTTTGAGAAGTTCTCTTTCTCAATCCAATCAATGGATTCTCTTCAACAAGCTCTCCTTCACCATGATTTATCTTTTCCCTCGTTAACATGAAAAACTCAAATCCAAATGTCAACTAGCTCTGATACCACTTGATCCAAAAAGATCTTTTACACGACTATGTTTGAGTTATTATGCATGTGTTGATTAACCAATAATGAATATTAAAGAAAGAGGAAGAAGTATGACATCCATATAAACATGTACAGAACTAAATTGAAGCATAAAACAACAGAAAACCATAACGCCAATGTGATAACAAAGTTCGACAATCTTGCCTACATCTCCGAGCCTTTGTCTCAGTGGGTTAGGCTTTCTTTTTTATGTTCAAAGCTCAATAAGTACATCACAACAATGCCAAAAGGTTACAAAATAGATCTGGTCTTGTTCTACCGGATCTCAAGAACCTAATAGAATAAACAACACTCAAATCGGATGAACGGAGCTTCCAAAAATGGCTTGCAAAGGTGCGCTCCTCAACAACTTCCCTGCATAAAAATGGCTTTGGATTGGAAAATCTTCAGCATAAACCTTCTCTGAATATATTCTCATGGCCTCAAGAATGATTGGTTTATGTAGATCTAAAGTTGGTAACCATATCCCAACTTCCTCCTGATATCTGGCCTCAAAAAGGGCCCAATATCTCCCAATAATGGCCAAAAATCTCCAAAACTGGATAATAAATCATAAATAAAACACTATTATATGTGAAAAAACCCACTTTTTTCATATATTATGGGCTAAGCCCCTTTTCATGGGCTCGCTCCCCCTAAACAAGGTCACATGGAAATAATTGGCCAAGTGCTAGCCCCTAAATGTTGTGTGTTGGCCCTTAGCCCACAATTAAAGGTCACATGGCAACAAATGATATGACCATGCCCCAACATTTATGCCCAAAACCTTTGTCACTTCCTTGGTTGCGTGCACCATAGGTTCCAATGGTTAAGCATGTAATCATGCCCCCCTTCTCCCTTTGTGAAACTGTAGTGGAGCATCCCCCGTAAAGGGTGCGATCATATATATATAATAAACCTGCGGGCTAGGGCTTAGCCCCAACCCCCTTCCTCCTCCATTTTACCATTTAAATCACTTTAAGTATATTAATGTGGAATTGTATTAACAAGTCTCATGGTGGCACAATGATATTCTCTTGGTCCAAATCACTTCCCCTCCAAGAGGCCATGCAGTCAAACCCTATGAGCTCCAAATTTTTTAACCATCCAAAAAAATGATGGGGTGCCACGTGGCACCTTTTCATTTTCCCATATAAAATGCGCCACTTGTTGAAACGAGATTGGACCATTGTCATCTACCCATTTAGCCTGTTGTTGTGCTACCACATGTCTCAATGCTACATAAGCATGATGAAGTCAACATGACGTCATGATGACGTCAACATTGACTTTTTGCCTGTTGATTTTTTTGCATGTTTGGGAAAATGAACAAAACATGATATAAGAATCATACAATGTCTGTTTGATATTGTTCATGTTGCATTGGGTTTGTATCAACGAGGCCTATGCACATGTCCATTTTGAATCCATTCTGAGAACTTTAATTTTTAGGCCTTTCTGAGCCCCATCAAGCTCCTTGATTTGAATCTAGATCAGACTTCATGACATATAACCCTCACTTGACTGGGGGGCATGGATAGATTATTGTAGCTATAGATTATTTCACTAAATGGGTTGAGGCAATGCCAACATTTGATAATATCAGGAAAACTGCAACGTTATTCATATTCAATCATATCATTACTAGATTTGGTGTTCCTCAAGCCATCATTACTAATCACTATAGTCATTTTCTCAATTTCATGATTTCTGAACTTACTAATAAGTTGGTTCTTTGACATGAAAACTCAACCCCCTATTATCCACATGCCAGTCGCTAGGTTGAAGAAATTAGAAAATTTCTCACTACTATGCTTCGACGGATGGTAGGAATTCACAAGTCAAATTGGCACTCAATGTTGTTCTCAACATTGTGGGCCTATCCGACATCCATTAATTCTACCATGGGATTCACACATTTCCATTTAGTATATGGTATTGAAGCAATTTTGTCGATTGAATGTGAAATCTCATCTTTGAAACTAGCTGTCGAACTTATCTCGAACACCTCAGCTAAAGAGGAACGTCTTTTGTATTTGATGAAATTAGATGAAACCCATCATAATGTTTCCTTAGTCATTGAGACTCATGAAAAGTGTGTCAAATCCCAATATGACAAGCATGCCAAACCATGTGTATTTTCTGAAGGTGATCTAGTTCTCCTTTATGAACAAGATCGTGACTTACTAGGGGCCGATAAATTCGAGCCCACGTGGTGGGGTCCTTATATTGTGAAATGAGTGTTGGAGAAAGGGGCTTATGAGCTGGTAGATTATGATGCATTTCCTTTGAGTGAACCTAGAAATGGGCTTTACTTAAATAAGTACTATGTTTAAAACCATTTTTGCATGAGTGTTGTGTATTTTTAATGTATCATACTCTTGTGTGCTTTTTTGTTTTTGGTTCCACCTTTTGGCTGCTTATCTTGCATTGTGCTTGGCTTCCATATGTCGGTGTATTTATTACCTTATATCGGCTTCACTCATGGCACTATTCGCAGTACTCAAAACTTAGCATCTACTTCTTGAACAATCTATGCACCTACAGATGAATTGAACAATCTACATGGTGTTTTCCTTGGTCGTGCAACTAATAATATCATGGAATACAGTGCAGTTATCGAGTTTTTAACTGACACCGTTTCACTTGGAATCTGTCATCTTATTGTATGACTTGATTCATAGTTAGTAGTACTACAGTTGAGTAACATTTATTCCTTCTGAAGTCTTACTTTGTTATGGGTATATTTATGAATTCACCTCCTGGAATGACATTTTAATTACATTGAATATCAACACATTCCTAGATGTCTAAATACATTGATAGATACATTGGCTAATTATGTGTTATATACACATTTGAGACATTTATAAATCCAATCACACTTTTTACAAAAACAAGTAAGCCGGTAGGAAGTTTATATTTATAACGATAAAAGTTTACAAAAAGTGTTTTGTCCGAAGACCAAAATATCAAAAATGTGAAGCTCACGGCTTCATGTATAAAAATAATCAAGGATGTTGCTCGCTATAAAAAGTGAATGCCCATGCTACTCTACAGATAATTCCACCGATAGATGCGGACACACCCACTGTGTGGCATTTGTAGTTCCTAGGGAGCTCATCCACAGTAGCTTCAGAGACATGCATGGTCAGTCCCTCAAAGTTTTTTTCTATACCCTTGAGGTCTACGGAAGCCACTTCTACTACAACACCTCTATTTCTATGCCTCTATTTGGGAGATGATCCCGACAGATGGTAAGGCCCCACATCTGCATTGATGAGAGCACTCGATTAGTCATCATATAAATAACACAAAAAACATTTTATATCATTAAAATAACAAAACAATTATATAAACAAAACTTTCCTTCTGACCTATATCCCCCCACTGGGACCCGTCGGGAAGATCCAGATATGGATCTCCATGGAAATCTACCCCGTCATAGGCATAATCTTCCACCATGAGAAGTTGATTCCTCAACCATTGGAAGAAGACATCGTTGCACTTGACAATGGGAACACCTCCATGCCAAGCCATGAGATCTACCCACCTCTTCATTTGTGGATCCTATGGAGCGGGTATACCCCACTCCACCTGCAGAAGTAGTATAGGAACCCTCTCCAGAAAGAAGGATACCAAAATGGACCCATATCCAAATTTCTTTAACCGACCATTTCGACACTTGGTAAGTTGTTTCTTCATGCTTTTAGGAACCCCTCACACCAGTTGAAGACCCTGGGCTCCATGCATTCTATTGCATACTGAAAATCGCTCTGCAAAGCCATATGGGGAGTTTCACTCCCTCCCATGAGAGTAATAGTGTAAAGGATAGTCCACAAAGGAAAATCTCAGACATCCCTGATAGCTACCTTGCCACTATGTTTCTCAGTACCCGACACACAATGATGGCAAACATAGTAATCCATAGGCTCACCTCCACCCCTGCAGCCTGTATGTGACACCCATGAACCACAACGAGAAAGCCCTGTCAGAAAATAGATATCCTCGATATCTATTGTGAGTGTGTGGACACCCACGTGAAATTCCTTCTCATTCAAATCCCACATGTGAACCAAGTACTCTAGTAGTCTCAACTGGGCTCTCATGCCCTGAATCCTGAAGAACTTCAGTAACCCACACTGCTTGAGAGCCATAACTTTTCTCGGGTCATTCCCGGTGAAGTAATCTTCTTCTTCGTACTCTCTCTCATGCCACTCCAACATCTTGACCAAGGAAAGCCTGCCAAGGAACCATATGATGAGATTAGAAACATAAAATTCTTTCATGGGGTTTTTTTTGAGTTAGGTTTATCTTTTTTTAAATTTTTGGTTGCATTCGTCGTGGGGATGTGCAATGCGACGTCGTCGTACCCTACCTATAGGGCCACCTGTGATGATCCTAGACCATCGTAGTTCACGATATAGGGAACTTGAGAAGACCTCAACACGCAAGTAGCCCCAAAAAATTGACCCAAAACATAACTTTAAACAATGAAATCAATTTTGAAACCATGAAAAGATGAAGGAGAAGGAGATTACCTGTTTGACGAAGACAATTAATGAAATGATCCACTGCATGCTCTGCAATCAGCATTTGAAAATGGGGGTGAAAAAGGGCTTTGGAGCACTATTTGGGTAAACTTACAAATGAAATGGTAAAATGGTGTTTTTAGCCTATTCTATCGACTCTTATCACTTTTCATTTGAAAAATTATATTATTTTTATATTTTATCCATACCCCAAAGTCTTAACAACTTGGCAAGCATTAACTTTTGTAGATTAAAAAGTCTAGAGATGAGACGTTGAAACAAGGGTCCACCCCTTTTTTGGTTTGTTTTTGTATAATTTTTCGCATGTACAAATCCTTTTAGGTTTTTTTAGGAAAAACTCCGAGCAAAGTCTTATTTCTTTATCAATCTCATAGAATGTGATTACGTAGTCCTTTGTCATTTTTTCGAACTCGTATTTGCAACATGAAAAACAAAACCTATGGAGTATCCTTTAAGCTCTTTTCAAGCTCCCTAAATATGAAAATATGGTCGAGCGACCTTGTTATTTTCACGCTCATAAAAGTATTTGAAGAAAACATCTGATGAGTGGTAGGTTATCACTTTTTCGGTCTCGTCATATTAATTTACGAAAAATGGCATGATGGATTTTTCTTTAAGTGTTTTTCAGACTCTCTAAAATTGAAAAACCCCTGAGTTTTCTTTCCTTGGACTCATTAAACAAACATCAAAAGACCCATGTGGGATCAAACCACTCCTTCTTAGGGTTTGTTAAACATACTTCGAGGGACTTGTATGAAGGATGAGCTTACATCTACAATAATATGTTATCCTCCTCAATCTTGTGTAAAAATAAAGAGGTACTCTCCAGAAATGGTGGGGGAAAATTGGCAAAGAAATGTGTCTTTGTATTTGTGTTAGTGGCAGTAATAGTCTCTCATGAACATGACACCCCCATTCATCATTGTATCTGATTTGGGAAATCCATTTGTCTCTCCTTTTACCATCCACAAGTTCATATGTTCAGTCCCCCTTGAGTCAATGCTACCAAGACAATTGTCATGTTGTTCATATGTTCAAGAGAATTCCAACCTAAGAAAGCCTTCTATCGAGTCAACCATCTGTAGTTATAAATTTTCTACCATACTGGCCTTCCCTAAGTCAGTTCTGAATCACTTCATACTCTGATCTACTTCAAATTTGTTACATATTTCATGTCATTTATGGGGGATACATCAAGGCCCTCCTGTAATGAGTCTTTTCCTGTTGACTTCAACTCATTATCTGAGAACAAGACTTAGAAATTATTTAGTACCTGAGAACCTGGATGCCTCAATGACAGGTTTCTTCGCTTTCAATAGTGGGTTCACATTATTGACCCTTGATTGAAATATTCCATCGAGTGCTTGACATCAACTCATTTATTCACATTTGTTGGATTGTACTAGGGTACCTTGGGAGTCATTGACATGAATGGTGATTTCCCTTACACTTGTTAACGATTTTCATTAATAATCGGTAATCATGTGGTTTCTATCATGTTCGAATTCGACACCAGTAATCACATAGCTAGATTCATACTTAGAGACGATGGAAATGAAGACCCTAGATCTTATCATTGTTTTCTAGGTTGCGATGGAGTATTCATAAATTTGTACTGACACATAGATCCACTGTGTATGTCTTGTGGATATGTCTAGATTTGAATTCTTTTAGAGCATAGATCCACATTGTATTCCTGGTGGCTATGTTGAGTCATGATTACATGAATCCACAGTGTCTGTTTCATGGCTGTGACTCACTTGACACTTATGATTAGAGTCACTTGTTGTATGAGCATGGGAATTCCTACCTCATAAATGGTATGATATTATGCAGATGCTTGTTTGTTTGTAGGTTCCTAATCAATGCACTCCTTGTTTTCGACACACACATTCTATAAAGTATTTTAGCTGTCACGAGTTCCATCTTCCAGCTTCATACTTTGGGGGGCATTCTTTTACACATTATTTTGGTCACCTCAATGATCACCTAACAACATGTGTTAATGTTCCCTAAAAATATTAAAAAAAGACTTTCTCCATGGGAAAAGTGATTTTCTTTCCTCTCTCAAAAACCATGTCAAGGAAGGTCATCACACCCTACCATATGCATGGGGTGTGATGATGTCTGATCATCGCACTCTGCCCTAAAACTATATTGAGACATCGTCACATGTTGTTTTTGCATAGGGCTTGATGATGCTTAAAGAATAGTAAAAGTCAAATTTCACGAATGTTCTAGAAGGGAATCTTCTAGAAGATGAGGTGGCCTTTGATCTATTTGTATCTTACTCACTTCTATAATTTGGTGGGATCATCCTAATATCCTCATCCATATCTCTTTCACACTATATAAAGAGGGATATCTCATGGAAAAGGATAAGGTTTAATAGGCTAAGATTTTTATGGAGAGTTCTACTTTAGATTATGCTTGAGATATTTTCTTTAGTTCTTCAAGACATATTGTGGATCTTCTTCATTCAAGGCATTGGAGAAAAGGTGTGTGTGTTGAATAAAAGAGCCATTGAAAGGGGACCTTGCAACATCAAGGCATGGGTTGTATTCTCCACTTTCTATTCATTTAATACAATAATACATTTCTTCCCTATATAAGCATCTTGTCTTCTATTGTATAATTCCTTGATCATATACATAGACTTCATTAGAATATATATCTCTTTGTTTTCCCTCTTTGTTGGTTTGTGATTCTTAGACAGACTTACTATTATGCAAACTCAAGGAAGGAGCTACAAGGATGATACTAGCGAGGACCAAGCATCGTTTAAAAGGTATGTCACTTGTACCTCATTAAACTAGTTTATATGATGATGAAGTTTAAGGCGAAGTGTGTATTCTTTTATGTTTTATTCTAGTTTCCTTTGGAAGTTAGGGAGATCTATTTGTTTCTGCACTTACCGATTAATCTGAAAACAAAGACATCATAAATAATAGTCGATCAAAAGTATGTCAGAGAACTCACCTTAAGTATTTTGTAATTAAGATGCAATGATGGAACAACTCATCAACTCTGGTGGTGGAGGGGATGAGTTAGTTAAAACAATATGGGATAGGTACAATCACCACAACCACAACAAAATAAGAACAGGGTAAGTGTAAATCATTTTTTTTCATATCACATTGAGAATATAGGAGAAACCCAACGAGAATAGAGTCGAGCTTCCGCTCGCTGAGCAGGAAATTTAGACAAATGGGGAAAGTTTTGCCAGGAATACAACCAACCCCCTAGGGCTGAGTCGGGAAGGTGATATGGTGGACAAACCTTCCAACTTGAAGTTTATGGACCAGGACATTATCAAAGCACAACCAGTGCCTAAGTTGGTTGTGGACCCATACTCAGGAACTGAGCACATACAAAAATAAGGGACTCAGATAATTTCCCGCGTAAAATTGCACAACGACTAGACCAAAGTCAGTATATTATTCAAGGTTTATGAATGCTTCATGATGGTAAAAGTGCAAGAAACATATCGGGATCCCACTAAAAGTGAGGTTTCCCAGAAATTGACCTTGTATATGACGCCCCAATTGAATCAGAGGACATGGTCAAAATATGTAGGAGGAAAGGATGAGGTTTTTATCCTCAAGAAACCTCAATAGATTACTAACATAGAAGATGATTATATGAAGAGGAGGCTTACAAATTATTATGCCTCTAAGATTTAATGTTGGCCCCCTCAAAAACACTCCTCCTGATGTCGCCTTCTGAACTTAAGCTTCCATCAGGTATGATGAGGCCTTCAAGAGGGAAAAGGAGGACCCTCTAAGCCATATTGCGAAGAAACATAAAGAAACCAAAGGAAAAGGACTTGCTAAGAAATAATAAACATGCCATAGTAAAAGAGGCCACCATTATCACAGAGGTGGAAACAGTTAATCTTACGGTGCAATAGTTCATTACATCATGGAAGAATAGGAAATAGGCATGAGTGGCTCGGGATGAGCCACAAGTGAGTGTTGGGGGCCTGGTGGATAGGAATTTTTGCATATAATTTTGAGGAAAATATAAGTATGAAAGGAATTGCGTAGAATGAAGGAATCACACAGAAGGAGGGATTTGTGCAAAATATAGAAAGGGTGCAGAAGGACACGAAGGACGAAGCCAGTGCAAAGACAAAAGGATAAATAAAGAAAGCAACAAAAGGAAGCACAAACGACGATAACGCAACTTTCCAGAAATAGAAGGACAACATAAAAGCTAGATAAAGAACAAGAAGGAGAAGAAGGAAAATAGCGAGTTAACTGAAGATGGCTATGCCATGCATTGTAATGGGTTATTTTGGGAAAGATAAGAATAGAACTTGAAACCGTATATTTTGGGGTATAAATATGTAATAGGATTGGGATATAGAGAGACACATATATGCATAGACATATAGAGAGATAGAGAGATAGATGTATGTGTATGTGAGTGTTAGAAGGTGCGCATAAAAGAGAATTGAGGAAATATATTGAATCTAATAGGAAGTTAGTAAGAAAGAGGATGAATAAAGAAGGAGTTTAGAGAGGATATTGTGTCCCGGGTTCTCACCTGTATTTATGTGTTCATGAATGATGATATACCTTGCAGAATGAATTTATCCTATGGATTTGTTATGTTGTGTTCATGTATGGATGTGATAGTTTAGGTAATAATCAAGAACATATATAAGTTCATAACAGGGAGAATGATTCATGCATCAACCTTATTTTCCCTTATTGTTGCATAAACCTAGTTCTTACATCCCCAATAGATCCTTGAGTGAGACTTCATTTGCGCAAGCAGGTGATGCTGGAAGGGTTGATGTATTGAGGGTTTTGTTGGTCACGGACAAACTGAAACTTGGGTCATAACCTCTACACATATAAGAAGAAACCAACAATGTTCCATGAGGACGTGGGCACTAATCTCATCCTCGAGGCCACTGATAAAACATCATTGAAAAAAAACATCATACATGCCCTCTATGCAGAAATAAAGTCGCTCAAAAGAAGCTATAAATTATTACACTCTGCCAGATTGTTTCAACTTTGTCAAATGTCCTAAATGGTTGTTGTCAGTGTTAAATTGTTCATAAAGTTCTGTAAAAAAAATTGTCCAAGCCACACACCCTTGGCAGGCATTTTTTCTCCATTTCTACCATTTCCAACATTCCAGATCTAGATGGGGAACACCATACCTTAGTTTGTACAACTTATTAGTAATTACATAGAAAGAGAAATAATTTTCCATTTGAGTGACCCAGCTTGTGGGATTTGAGCCATCAAATTTGTTCACCTCCACACAAGGGGGACGCAATTCCCACAGAAAGTGTTGGGGAGGGAAAGAGGTGGAATGGGAGGATTAAGGACCTTCAAGGTTATAAGGTGTGGAAGAAGAGAAAGTATATGGGGTGGGATTAACTAAGGAAGTCAAAGTGTTTAGAGCATCCTAGCATTGCTGACAAGTGGTGATCAATTGAGTGATGGATTTGGGAAGTGATTCGAGTGGGGAAAGATGAGATTTTATGTTACTAATACTAGACATAATTGAAGAGATATCACTCTAGTTTTGGTCATGAGATTTCTCCAAGGTGCTGAGATGTTGTTCCCAATGTTGGCTACGAGTGTGGTCCATGGGATGGGAAAAGTGGGACAGAACATAAATGAATTAATGGTGATTTCTACCAGTATGATTAGTGTAAAGAGAGGAATTCAATGGGATAGATTCCCAATAGGGGTGTTGGGAAGGGGTTGGGTCCATGTGAAAAAAATTACAGAAAAATGATAGGTATGATTACGATCAAGGAGAAGAGAGGAATCCAATGGGATAGGTCTCAAATAATGGTGCCGACAAGATCCAAACTCCTTTTTTTTTACTCCTATGGATTTATACTCCGATATGAATAATATAGCGGTGCTGAAATGCCCAAATGCTTAACAGGAAGAAATGTGTAGGAATTTTGCAACCATAATTTAGCAGGCACATTTAGACGGCAATAGATCTTGTCTATTCTATTTCTGTTTCTGTCCCAAGGGTTAAGGTATTCAGGGTTTTTACAGACAAGGGTTTTCCCTGTGCTATAGCTCTTTGATATAGGTGAGGGGTCCAACATTAGTACTCGACCCAATATCTCAGGGCACCAACTAAGGAGGATAAATCGTGCCCTTAGTTATAATACCTGACTACCCAGGTACTAGAGAGTATATTCCTAAGTGTTTTTTTTCAGTGAAACTATAACAGTCAGGAAAATGATTGGTTGATCTATGAAGGGATTCATTATATCTAGTTCGATCCATATATAGGTGATGTCTAATGAAATACCACTCGAAGGGGTACCAACATGGGTTACAAGGGTGGAAAAAAATGTGCTCTTAAGTACCACTTGTAGTTTCTACATGTATGCTTCCTCGACCATGGATTTATGTGTTGAATGATAGATATTTGTATCTTTAAGACATCAGAATACGTCTCTATCCTAAAAAAATAACCCACAATTTTCTGCCAAGGAAAGTGCTCTGATACCACTTGTAAGGTACGATATCTATTAGAATAGCGGAAAACAAAAATATTGCAGAGAATAATAGCGAAACAATACAATAGATGAAACCACAACATTGAAATAATACCTTTATTGATAGGAAACAATTTTCACTTCCCTCTTCGAGGGGGAAACCTCCAACAAAGAAATGCTCTATTACAATACTTCTCAACACAAAAATTCTCATGCCCTGTACTGCTATTTATACTAAATCTATCTGCCAAAAGAACATTCTAGAGGAAGATCTTCTAGAAGCGGAAGATTCTATTAGGTCTTCTTACATTTGAATTATTCTTTTTTATTACTAGGACTTCTTAATATTGGCCTTTATTACATGGAAAATGTATTATTCTACCTACTTGAGGGGTTAGGGAGGTTAGGTCCCTAACAGATTCTAGGATATTATGTGAAATAAATAAACAATCCATTTTCAAAATGCTCCAAATTCTAGACCATGTTGTATGTGAAACCATGGATGATGATAAGCTAGACTCTAAGTACCAAGAATTGTCATATTTTGAAAGAGAGAACTTGTTGAGTAATATATTATCTCCAAATGATCCATTACCAACTGGTCCACCTCCTTTCAAATCCACCATATTCCATGAATTAACAATGCAGGTTATTGTCATGATTTTTTAGGTTTTAGACTATGGAAGAGACACCTAAAGATAAGGTACAATATATTGAATATTATGCAGTCCTAAAAGAGTTTGAATATGTATTCAAGGAAATACTTGGATTTCCACCCAAGAGAGATATTGAATCTCCATCCATCTGATGCATGGATCAACTCCAGTATCTAATACCCCTTACAAGATGAGTACAACATAACTAAGGGAATTGTAAATGCAATTGGAATAGATTCTGAAAAAGGGATACATACAACCAAGTGTGTCACCTTGGGGTGCCTCAATATTATTTTCGAATAAAAAAGATGAAACTTTAAGACTTTGCATAGACTTGAGGATGCTGAACAAGATAACTAAGAAGAAAATGTATCCTTTTCCTAGGATAGATGACCTCTTTGATCAACTTAAAGATGCAAAAATATTCTCCAAGATTGATCTCAGGTTAGGCTATCATCAGGTAATAATTAAAGAAGAATACGCCAACTAGACTGCCTTAATAACAAGGTATGGCCATTATGAGTTCACAATGGAGCCATTTTGGTTGTCAAATGCACCAGTTGTCTTCATGTGTCTCATGGATGGTATATTCAGGAATTACTTAGATAATTTTTTCATTGTCTTCTTTGATGACATTTTGATATATTCTAAGTCCAAAGAAGAGCATGAAAAACACTTAATAATGGTTTTATAGGTATTGAGGGAGCATCAATTGTATTCCAAATTGAGCAAGTGCTCATTCTACCAGAAACAAATTCATTGTATGGGCCATATACTTTCATAAGAAGGCATAGCAGTGGATCCAAAAAAGATAAGGGCCATTGAAGGATGGCCAACACCAAGAAATTTCTCGGAGGTGAGGTTATTCATGGGCCTTGGAGGTTACTATGGGATATTTATTGAAGGATTATCAAAGATTGCACACCCAATGACTCCCTTGCAAAAGAAAGGTCTGGAGTTTGAATGGAAATTAGATTGTGAAAGGGGTTTCTAACACTTAAAGAATTTATTAATAAGTGATCCAATACTAAATATTGTCGATCCAAATGAAAATTTCATTGTATGCACCGATGCATGTAAAGAAGGACCGGGTGACGTCCTTAGTCTGAATGGGTTTGGGGTGTGTTATGAAACAAAGAAGTCGAAGGAGCATGAAAGACACTATGCTACTCATGATTTGAAATTGGAATCCATAGGGCATGCCTTGAATATGTGAAGGCACTACCTCATGGGAAAAATATTTGAGTTAAGGACAGACCATAGTGGTCTGAAATACTTGTTTGGACAACCAACCCTAAATTCTAGGAAAAGAAGGTGGTTAAATTTCCTCAATGAATATGACTTCGATATAAAGCATATCAAAGGTAAAGAGAACAAGGTGGATTATGCACTCAGCAGGAGGGTGCATGAGATGCATGCTATAACCATTAGCATGTGCCAATCATATTTGAAAGATAGAATTCTAGAGGCTGCAAAATTAGATCAGAAATACATGGAGGTAAAGGAAAAAAATTAGCAAGGTATTTTGTAGCATAAAAGTGAAGAATACAAGCTGAAAAATTATGAAATTCTCATATACATGGGGAGAATTTATGTGTCGAATTCTCAGGAATTGAAAAAACCGGTTTTAAATGAAATACATAATATGCCTTATGTTGGACACCCAGGTTACCAGAAAACTATTGCAATTTTCAAGAGCCAATTCTATTGGTCGAGAATGAAGAAGGAGGTTGCTAATTTTTTTGCCAAGTGTTTGAAATGTGACCCAAAATTCAAGGCTAAGCACAGACACCAAGTAGGTCTACTACAACCATTACCCATTCCTGAGTGGAAGTGGGAAGTTGTAACAATGAATTTCATCACCAAGCTTCCTAGAACAACTGAGCAACATGATTCCATCATGGTGGTGGTGGACAATCTTACTAAAGCTTCCCACTTTATTCCAGTGAAGCTCACACACAAGGCAATCAACATTGTTGATATTTATATGAGGGAAATTTCTCAAATGCATGGTATACCTAAGACCATTGTGATTGACAAAGACCCAAAATTTACGTCAAAATTTTGGAACGAATTATTAAAAGGGTTTGGGACCAATCTTAAATTTAGCACAACCTATAATCTAGATCAAATGGGAAAACCGAGAGAGTAAATCAAGTGATTGAAGATATATTAAGGATGTATGTGATAGATAAACCATCCAAATATGAGGATTACTTGCACTTGGTGGAATTTTCTTATAATAATGGGTATCAAGCATCCTTAAATATGATCCCATTTGAAGCTTTGTATGGAAGAAAGTGAAACACACTAGTGAGTTGGGACAACCCAACAAATAGAGCGATGGTTGGGCCATAATTACTTAGGGAAATGGAAGAACAAATGATGAAAATAAAACAGAATTTAAAGGATTTCAAGGACAAGCATTAAAGATATGTTGATAGAGACAAAACCCAGAGAGAATTTAAAGTGGGTGACCATGTGTTCTTAAAAGTAAAGGCCAAGAGAAGTTCCCTGAAATTGGGAAAATTTTCAAAGTTGGTAGCTCGTTATTCTAGGTAGTTTGAAATCCTAGAGAGGATTGGGATTGTAGCATACATGCTTTCTTTACCTGCATCAATGAATATTCATAATGTATTCCATGTATCATTTCTTAAAAAGTATGTACATGATGCTAATCATATCATTGATTGGAATGTGATTTAGGTGGAACATGAAAGATACTTTCAAGTGCATCTGGTGTGCATATTGGACCAAAAGATCAAGTAGCTCCGGAATTGATATGTAGGTCTAGTAATGATCCAATGGTCCTGGAACGGTCCCGAGGAAGCAACTTGGGAGCATGGAGATGCTATGAGGACATAATACACACATATTTTTGAAAACTATTAAAGTTTTGATTGTATGTGTCTATATACTGCACTGAGAATATTGCATAAACAAGGGGAAGGGGAATGTAATACACCTAGGATGAACCCCAATTGTACATATAAATGTAAATGAACATATAGGATGGTGAGCCAGGATATTTTGGGCTAGGATTTCTGTACTATTATTAGGAAAAAGATCCTAGATGCTAAATTCTAGTGAGCCTATTTTTGTAATATGTAACACTCATATTATTTATGAAAACACACCGTTGTTTTAGATTGACCACATAAAAGAGTATGGGGGGAAAAAATACACAAGAAAGGGAAAGGGGGTATAATATTCTAGGAAGGGGCTAACCTAAGGGGATTAATCCCAATAGAATATTATAATATTATTCCCTAAAGATAAAATAATGGATATTAATATATATCGAAAGTATCGAAAGTAGGGACAAGGGAGTCCCTTTGAGTGCCAAGTGTCTTAAAAGACACATGCATATATATAATTGTGGATATAGTGTGAAGGGAAGGATGTTCAAGGGGGACTATTCTTTCAGGGGAGGTAGCGGTTAGTTGTACATGAAGGTACTAGAATGTAAAGAGGAGCATGTACTTGTACTGTTAGCGCAAGAGATGAATGGAAGAAGCAATTGTCAGGTCGTATTATGGAAGAAGTGGGTTGTCAGGCTCGAGAGTAGTTATCTAGGAGAGAATATACTTGTATTCATTCCTTGGTGCACTGGACAATAACTACAGGGCTCTGAGACTTCTTGTTCGTCCTGTTGTTGAAGCCCAAAAAGGGAAGTGGGGAAGTCGAGGGACTGTTGAGTAGAGAAGGGGCACACTTCTTGGGGTGGGACGATCATGTGGCGAATGAGAAGCCGTAGGCTAGTTACAGTAGTTGGCACCTTGGACAGAGCAATTTTTCTCCTTATCAGACCTTAGACTTACTTAGTATTCCCTTTTCCCTGGTAGAGTTTAGCCCCAACTTGGGGGTGACTCGCTGCTTAGAGTTATGAGAAGTGTGGTATAAGGATAGGAGGAACATGGAAGTTATGTCTGCAGTTGGTGTTTATTTTCATGAGATAAGTGTCTTTCATGTGCTTATTTCAATTATTGTGTGTACGCAAGTATGAGTTTTATATCATGAATTTTCTATTTTTAAATTCTATATATGAATTTTTATGCTAGCATGCATTCTATTATTATTTTGTGTTAACTCTGTTCATATGAAGAATTTATTATTTAATTTAATGTTACCATAATTCGTAATGTCACAGGGTGTATTCCAGATCAAGGATGAGAACATTACCAGAGCATGATGTTGATTCCTTGATAATGGGGTTGTTACAAATTGGTATCAGCGTTGATAAGAGAAATTTTTAAGTGGCACATCCCATCATGGTGCTTGGGGATGTGACATTCACTATGCAAAGCTCCCACTCAAGAATAAGTTTCTTGTAGACCCAAGACATCCTTGCTCTTCATAAATGTGCTAAACCATAGCAACAAAGGTGTCCCCTAAATATAATAACCTCAATATGATACGACTTGAAGAGTTTGATAAAGTTGCAAAAGAAAAGAAATACTAATAGAGTTTTAAAAACTTTAGAATAACAATGGCACACACATTATACATAAATAATTACCATAGAAACCTTTCTTGTACTAACTTCAGTGCGCACAATAAACTATTTAGGTATTCCAAAACATCAAAAACCCTAATATGTCAATGTAGATTAGATTATAATGTTAACTCCTTAGCTGGAATTAATTTATAATGGACTGAAAAAACATTGGCCTGAAAATCACAAAACAAATAAAAAATGAACCAAAAATGGTTTTTTTTTTT
>ML789295.1:621468-642101 GCA_009831015.1 Picea engelmannii
ATATTAATGTGATATAGCACTAATATGATCAATTTTGGTAGACCTAGGTATCTCTAAAGATAATAAGGTTTATTTGTTCTTGTGGTATGTCTATCACATTGAATCTTCAAGGGATTCTAATGAAAAATATATGTTCTCCATCTAATGGATCTAATAGTTTTTGCATGCAAAATATTTTTCATTGACTTATATCTTAGGGATTCAACATAAATTTCTATGTAAAATACTTGCATAAACCATAAAAACCCTTACCTTGATAAGAATGGAAACATGTGTACTGATATAGTGGAATCTACATTTATTTTAATTTTTTGTATATTTGCATATTGTAGTGTTACATGCAACCTCTTCTCTTAGAACTTAAATTGAAATTGAAATTGAATAATAATTTATTTAAAGATTAGGCCTCTCTTGTAGTAAAGTTATAAATTTTAAATATCCAAAGAAATGGTTTCATGTGTTTCTCAATACCCTCGAATGGGCCCCAACATAAATCCCAACTTCCCTCTTCTGTCCTTCTAGGATGATAAGAGATATGTTGTTGATATTAAGGTCATGGCCAAGGTAACGAGGGCCTCAATATGGAAATAGATGATAGCTATTAATTCCCAACAACACATTCTCATGCATTGTTAGGGTCCTAACCCACACATAGGTAGAACAATATATTCGGATGTAATAAAGGTCAATATTAATAAGGCCTTGCAATAAAATAGAATAAGTCAAATGTAAGAAGACCTAATAGAAGCTTTCACTTCTAGAAGGATCTTCCTCTAGATTCTTCTTTTGATAGACATATTTAGTATAAATAGGAGTCGAGGGTATGATAACCCTAGCTTGGATATTATTATAATAGAGCTCTGTTCAACTGGAGGTTCCCCCTCGAAGAGGCCCGTGATCATTGGTTTCAGAATCAAAGTGCTATTTTTGTTGTTATTCTTATATCATTTCAGTGCTATTATGGTGATTGGTCTGGTTATATTGTTGTTATTCTGCCATTTGTAACATTTTATTTAGGTTCTGCATACTTTTTATATCTGGTAACAAGTGGTATCAGAGCACTTTCATCGGCAGAAAGTGTGGGTTAATTTTTTTTTCCAAGGTAGAGACATTTTCCGACGTCTTTAAGCCACATAGATATGTCGTTATGTGCATAAACCCACGGTTGAGGGATTCATACATGCAGGAAATATAAGTGGTACTTAAGAGCACATATGTTGGCCACCCTTGCAACCCTTGTTGGTACCCCTTCGAGTGGTGGCGCATTAGATAGCACATGTGTATGGATTGACCTAGATTACCTGAAGCCCTCTTTAGATAAACCGATTGGCTACCTGACTGTTATAGTGCCACTGAGAACAACACTCGGGAAGATACTCTCTAGTACCTGGGTAGTCGGGTAGTACGGCTAAGGGTATGGTCTATCCTCCTTAGTTGGTGCCTTGAGATATTGGGCCAAGTATTACTATTGGAACTTGCATGTATATCAGAGAGTTATAGCACAGGGTAAACCCTTGTCTGTAGAACCCTTTAATACCTAACCCTTGGGGATAGAAACATAAACAAATTAAAACAGACAATATCTATTGTTGTGAAACTATGTTCGGGTTGCCAAATCACTACACATCTCTTCTTGGTTAAGAATTTGGGCATTTCATCATTGCAGTATTTTTCAGACCGGAGTATCACTCTACAAGTGTAGAAAAAAAAAATATTGGAAATATTTTCACCATTATTTGAGACCTATTCCATTGGATTGATCTCTTCACCTTTATCACATTCATACATATCATTTTTCAGAAAAAAAATTGACCCCACCTGCCCCTTTTTGGTTCCCTCGTCCTCATGGCCCATACCCGTAGCCAAGACTTGGAAGATTGCTTCAATACTTTGCAATCTAGTCTCACCGAGACCCAAAAAGAAGTGAAACAACTCAGTGCCAATGTTGCCTCCATCAATACAACCATGCAATCCTCAATGGAGGAAATCAAAGAAGACCTGACCACCCATCTTGAGTCTGTCTTTTTGTCACTCTACACCAAGCTTCATATCCCTACAGGTAACATTTCCTCTGACTCACCTCCATATACTGACGGTGAACATTCCTCTCATTCCCATAACTTTCAGCACCATCACTTTCAACGTGACCTACACCTTCTGTGGGTGGATGTGATCAAATTTGATGGCTCAGACCCCACTGGTTGGGTAACCCAAATGGAACATTATTTCTCTTTATACGACATTATAGATGACTTGGACAAACTCTGGTATGGTGTTCTCCATCTAGATCAAGAACATTGGCAATGGTGGCAATGGAGAAAAACTTCCCGTCAAGGGTATATTTCTTGGACACACTTTGTGGCAGAGATTTATGAACACTTTGACACTGACACCAACCATTTGGGTCATTTTACAAAGTTGAAACAATCAGGAACAGTGGAAAAATTTATAGCCGCCTTTGAGTGCCTGGCTTTTCAGACAGAGGGCATGTCTGATGCCTTTTTTCAAGAGTGTTTTATCAACGGCCTCAAGGATGGGATTCAGGCCCATGTACTCATGGATCGGCCCCAGAGTTGGGTGGAGGATACTAAAAGAGATAAATAATCAAAACAAGTTGTAACTTCTCAAAACTGAAAACCCTCCTTTAACCCTCACCCTAAACCAGTAAATCCCACGACTCCCTCTGCTCCACTAAAGATCCAAGAATTAACTAGGGCTGAAATGGATGAACACCAACTCAAAGGCCTTTGTTATAATTGTGATGACAAATATTTACCGGGCCACAAGTGTAAGGAACAAAATCCTTTTATGGCCATCTCCGAGGATATTTCAAAAGAGGATGTCGAAACTCCCCTTGTGTCTGAGTCACCTGAAACCACTGACATAACCCCTCCCTTAGACCATCCCGAAGTAGAACCAATCATTTCCATCAATTCTCTCACTAGCTTCTCCACTCCCCAAACCCTCAAGCTCATCAGTTACATCAAGCATCAGAAGGTCATCATTCTGGTTGATAGTGGAAGCATCCATAATTTTATTCGTCACCACATTGCCCAAGGAACTCATTTCTACATCCATGTCGTCAATAATTTCCAAATCATGATTTCCAAAGGTGGTTCCATCAAAATGTGGAGTGCATTGTGAAAATGTGCATCTCCAAATTGGTGACTACCACCTAAAATCTCATATGTTTTCTATCAACATGGGTGGTTGTGACATTGTGTTGGGTGCAGATTGGCTAAGGACTTTGGGTCCCATTCTCATGGATTTTAAGGAATTAACCATGCAATTCGACCAGGAGGGTCACCAATATAAATTCCAAGGCATCACCGCTGGTTCACCTGAGATCATTAGTTCCCATCGCATGGAAAAGCTACTCAAAAAAGGTCATTCTAGTGTTATTTCCCAACTCCATGCCATACAAGAAACAAAGAACCCTCAGTGACGCAATAACTCCAATCCATCTTTTCTAAACGTCAAGAGGTCTTTTCCACTCCCAAAGAACTCCTTCCTTCCCGTGGTGTTAATGATCATTCCATTCCCCTTGTACCTGGAAGCCTTCCTCCCAATATATGTCTGTATCATCACCCCTTTTCCCAAAAAAATGAAATTGAGAAAATGGTCCAAGAACTTCTTAATGAAGGCGTTATCCACCCCAGTATGAGCCCCTACTCTTCTCCTGTGGTAATGGTCCTGAAGAAAGAAGGCTCTTGGTGAATGTGTCCTGACTTCCGTGCCATCAACAAACTTACCATTAAAGACAAATTTCCCACTCCTGTCATTGATGACCTCCTGGATGAATTGATTGGTGCCCAATTCTCTACTAAAATTGATCTTCATTCTGGCTACCACAAGATACGTATGAAATAGGAAGACATTCCCAAAGCTTCCTTTAGAACTCATGAGGGCCACTATGGGTTTTTGGTCATGCCCTTTCGCTTGTGTAATGCTCCCTCCACCTTCCAAAGCCTCATGAATCATGTCTTCCATCCTTTTGTCCTTCATTTTATCTTAGTTTTCTTTGATGATATCCTCATCTATAGCAAAAGATGGAAAAACCATCTTTCTCATGTGGATCGAGTTCTCCATCTACTCTCTCAGCACCAACTTTTCCTGAAACAGTATAAATATGATTTTGGCACCTTAGAAGTGGAATACTCAGGTCATCTTATTGGCAAGGATGGTGTCAGGGTGGATCCTAAAACGATTGAAGATATGAAAGATTGGCCTGACCTAAAGACTCTCAAAATATTGCGTATATTTATGTGCTTAATAAGGTATTATCTCAAGTTTGTTAAGAATTATGGAAAGATTGCAGCACCTCTCATTGCTCTCCTAAAAAATAACTCTTTCACTTGGACTCCAGCCGCTGCTCAAGATTTTCAAACCTTCAAGATGGCCATGTGCACCACTCCAGTCATGGCCCTTTCTAATTTCACAAAGACCGTTGTGTTGGAATGTGACACCTCAGGGAAAGGAATTAGTGTTGTCCTTATGCAAGAGGGTCCACCTTTGGCCTTTACCAGCAAGAAACTATCTAAAAGAAATCTGGGCAAATCAATCTATGAAAAGGAAATGCTGGCTATTCTTCATGTCGTTGATCTGTGGCATCCTTATCTATTGGGGCAACGTTTCCAAATTAAGACAGACCATCAAAGCCTCAAGTATTTTCTAGAAAAATGCATTTCCTCCCTGGAGCAACAAAAATGGGTGACTAAGCTCTTTGGATATGATTATGAGATCATTTACAAGAAAGGAAAAGACAATGTGGTTGCGGATGCACTTTCCCAAAAGTATGAATATGAAGGATCCCTTTTTTCTCTTTCCTTCATTGTACCAGATTGGCTCCAAGTCGTTCGCAAAGAATGGCTACAAGATCCCAAAAGTTTACATCTGATCCAACAATTGCAGTCCAATGCTCCATCTTCCCCAAGGTACTCTTGGCTCCATGATGAGCTTCAATACAAAGGCCATTTGTATTTAAGTAAACAATCAAATCTTAAATCCACGATAGTTTCTGTGTTTCATGCTACACCCACAGTGGGGCACTCCGGGTTTACCAAAACCTATGACAGGGTCAAATGTTCTTTTTTTGGGGATGGTATGAAACAGGACATTTGTAATTTTGTCGTTGAATGTGATGTGTGTCAATGCAACAAGGGAGAAACAATCAAATCTCCAGGAACACTACAACCGCTTCCGATTCCACCTGCTATTTGGAAGGATATCTTTATGGATTTTATTACCGGCTTACCCAAATAGCGAAATAAATCAGTCATCATAGTGGTTGTTGATCGTCTTTCCAAGTATTCTCATTTCTGCACTCTTCCACACCCATTTACAACATCCACGATGGCTCAAATTTTCAAGGATCAGGCCTTCAAGCTTCATGGCATGCCACACTCTATTGTTTTTTATCACAACCCAACTTTCACAAGCAATTTTTGGCAAGAATTGTTCAAGCTACAAGGCACCCAATGTCATCTCAGCACAACTTATCATCCCCAGAATGATGGTCAAGCATAAGTTGTCAACAAGTGTTTGGAAACATATTTGAGGTGTTTTGCATCGGGAAAGAAAAATCAGTGGGCTCAATGGTTACCCCTAGTTGAATGGTGGTACAACACTTCATACCATGCAACTACACGCATGACTCCTTTTGAAGCAGTATATGGAAAGAAGCCACCTTCATTTCTCTCATACTTACCTGGTGTCTCGAAGGTCCAGGCGGTTGACCAAACACTTACAATTTGAGAGGTTGTTCTTCGTACCCTAAAAGATAATTTGGTCATGGCAAAAAATCTCATGAAGCAACAGGCAGATCAACGTCCCTCTAAACGTCAATTTGTAGAAGGCAATCATGTGTTTCTTCGATTGCAACCTTACAAGAAAACTTCTCTCAAGGACGAGCATTGTGAGAAGCTAGTGACCAAATTTTATGGTCCTTATATCATTCTCAAGCATGTGGGACAAGTAGCCTATCAATTAGCCTTGCCCAGTCATTCAAAGCTACATCCTATTTTTCATGTTTCATGCTTAAAGAAGGTGATTGGCACTAAGTGCCAAATTCAGACCAACCTTCCCAAGTTAGCTGAATAAGGATCCATTTGGCTACAACCACAATCATTTTTGGACCAGTGTAAGTGTCACCTGTGTGAGAGAACCATCAAGGAAGTGTTAGTCTAGTGGAAAGATACAAGTCTAGTAGATGCCACTTGGGAACCAGCTACCATTCTGCAGCAATTTCCACATCTCAAGCCTTGAGGACAAGGTTGTTTTAAGGGGGAGGACATGTTAGGGTCCTAACCTACACATAGGTAGAGCACTATATTCAGATGTAATAAAGGTCAATATTAATAAGGCCTTGCAATAAAATAGAATAATCCAAATGTAAGAAGACCTAATAGAAGCTTCTACTTCTAGAATGATCTTCCTCTAGATGCTTCTTTTGATAGACATATTTAGTATAAATAGGAGTCAAGGGTATGAGAACCCTAGCTTGGATATTATTGTAATAGATATCTCCCCAACTGGAGGTTTCCCCTTCGAAGAGGCCCGTGAACATTGCTTTCAGAATCAAATTGATATTTCTATTGTTATTCTTATATCATTTCAATGCTATTGTGGTGATTTTTCTGGTTATATTGTTCTTATTCTTCCATTTCTATCATTTTATTTCAGTTTTGCATGCTTTTTATATTTGGTATATTACATTCACTAAGTAATTTTAGATACCACTAACATCCTTGAAGTTGTTACTCCTAGATACAATTGGGTTGGTGGTGAGTGGATTCAATATCTACTTGTCCATGACCCAAGGAATCATTACACTTGATTCAATGGAGTTGATAGAATGGTTCAAAAAAAATAGTGTGTTCAATCCCATGACATCAATCCTTGTGCTTGTGGATATGAGTCTGCACCAGATGACTAGAAATCTAGTAGTTGGGCATTGGGCCATGGTCTAAGCATAATGTTTCTTTTTTATTTTTAGTTAGAACATATATGTGAGCTGGGCCTAGATATTAAATTTGCTTACTCATCATGCAAGGTAGTACAAGAACACAAAGAAGCTAAATAGGTGCTAGATCTAGAATTCCCTTACTCTTTATGGATCATTTTTTATTTCAATATTGAAAAGCTAGTTCTTATCATTGCCTTCTTATGGAATCATAAATATGGACACCTCTTATTAGGAGATAATGTTGGATTACTGAGAGGTGGGGTGAATCAATAATAGAGAAATTTAATCCCTTTTTAACCAAATAATCCAAGTGTTATGTCAATGTAGAATTATCATCCAATAATGAGCAATGAATAAATGAACAATCATACACATACACAGTATACCAGTGTTTTACGTGGAAACCCAAAGCAAGAGAAAACCACATAATACTTTTTATTATATGTCTTGAAGAATTACATTCATTGGAAGAACCAACTTCCTTTGTTTTCTAGCTACAACTGGAAGGAGGCTCCAACCCCCTAGTTTCTCAGGCTACAACCTGAAGGAAGCTCCAACTCCCCAATTCTCTGGATAAAACCAGAAGGAGGCTACAACCCCCTAGTTCTCTGGCTACAATCGGAAGGTGGCTACAACCACCTATCCTTGCCCTGTCCAACCGCCTTGAAGTAGAAGTAGAATGATGGAACCAATGTCACACTATCACTGTGAGATATACCACTGTAAAAATGTACCAATAAATATGAACCATGCATCAACCATGAATCAACCTATACCTCAACCTATAATCAACCTGTACCATAAACAAGTGCATCAACCATGCACCAACCTGTACCAAACAACTTGTAATCAACATGTACCATAAACAAGTGCATCCAACCATGTACCAAATATGTATCAATCATGTGTCAACTACTCATCAATATGTACCAACATCATCAACTATACACCTCATGTATGTGCCAACTCATCAACTACTTATCTCAACCATGTACTCGACATGTACCTCAACCAAAAGCCCTCATCAATTTCATCATCCAAATCTGATTTTTAGCTCTGTAATAGAACTGGTGTATATGATCACATTCCTACAAACCTTCCTTAACTTTAACAAAAAGATACTAGGATTTTCATCAAACTTTTCTTTAGTCTCACATGCCTAGTTTTGGATTAGTCAACAACCCTAACTTGAAGTAATCAAAAATTTGTACCTATAATGCATAAATATATAAAACTAGTGAACAATGTTATTCAATGTTTTTTATGCATCTTTTCCAGATGTCACTACTTGGAACCTCTCAAAAAAGGAGTTATAGAAAAAATGGCATGCCTTGCTGAATTCTGGCTTATTCTAGAGAGCAACGTTGTAGAGTGTTCCCCACACGAAATATTTGTTGAATTGATCTGAAACTGGTACAAAGAATACTAACGACTGTAACCTAACCAAAACATTTGGTCTCACTGAATTTGGATATGTTATGAAGAAGTTATGAGTTTTTTACCCAAAACACTTGTTTTTGACTAGTTTTAGGACTAGCCACAAACCCTATTTTCCACAGAGTGTAACTCACAAAATACAACGACCCACAAGATGAATTTTTTACCACAAATACTTGGATATTTTTTATCAGTGGAATAGCAATTTCACAGTCTGAATCATTATAGAAAAAAAGTTATAGCAGAAATGGTGAGATGACTTGTAAATAACATACTTTAAAAAGCACCATCAAAAGAATTTATCCTTCCTTGCATTTTGGCCTTCTTTTCTTCACCTTCCCTCAGAAATTTGGCTTAGATATCCTTGGTTACCTCAAACACCTATAGATATTCAATATTCTCAAGTGTGATTAAATTGAGAGAGCCTTGCCTCTTATTTATACTCTCCAAGTAGCTTCCTTAAAAACATGTTTTAGGTCACTTTGTCCACTTTCCTTATTTTAGGGTTAACCCACTTCTAATTTCTCCATTAAATTTATTATTGAAATAATTTATTTTGTATTCACTTTGAATTATAATACACTCATCATTTCACTTTATTATTTACCTTTTAAAATATCTTAAACCACTTTGACTACTTTTACCTTTTGGGGCTTCTAGATGACATATGTGGGTCCTCCAACTTTGTAAGGCCATAACTCTCAAACTGGGAGGATTTATGTGACATTCCACATACCACCAGAAATGGAATGACATGTACTATCCATATAGAATAATATTACCCTCAAATATATCAAAAATCATACCGTTATCCATCAAACAAACTTTTGTCCATTATCCAAACCTGGGTTCTCCAACTTCACATGGTCATAACTCTTTAAACCTGAGGAGTTATGTGACATTCTACATACCAATGGAAATGGAATGACCAACACTATCCATCTAATATAGTTTCCCTGACAAATTCGTTATCCTTCATCTCATTATTACACAAGCTTGGTTTCTCTTACTCCGCAAAGCATCTTCCCGTGAGGGATTTCACCATAAGGGGACCACTTTGGAGTTAATCCATATTTAATTATTATAAGCCATGACAAAACAATAATTATTCATATTTACGTCAAACAATATTGGTTCCATTACCCAAACCTTTATGCTACGGGGCTTTCTTCAAGGGTTGACATCAATCACAACCAAACTTAATAAAAAATATCCCCCTTTGGATTTGATGGCAACACTCTGATGCAATATTGAAATCATACCCCCTCGAACCATGTCTCTTTTCTCTGCATCTGATAAATCTCTCCCCCTTTGGCATCAATGGCAAAGGTATCTTTCCATTCGGGGTTGCTCACCTTGATTTAATT
Organism: Picea engelmannii; assembly: GCA_009831015.1. Lineage (NCBI taxonomy): Eukaryota > Viridiplantae > Streptophyta > Pinopsida > Pinales > Pinaceae > Picea > Picea engelmannii. The sequence continues at coordinate 631,237 of ML789295.1, forward strand.
GTCCTCTTATGGTGCTTCCTCGTGTACATCTAAGACATATAACCTAAGCATTCAAAAACCATTCATTTTGGAGTAGAAATAACTCAAAGTCTTTGGCAAAGATATTAAAAGCCTTCCCGTGGAAGTGGTTTTGTAAATATGTCTACCACATGTTCTTTTGTGCCCACATACTCAACTTTGATGTTCTTTTCTGCAACTTATTCCGATAGAAAGTGATACTTGATTGGAATGTGCTTCGTCTTGGAGTGCATCACCGAGTTTTTTGAGATACTGATGGCACTTGTATTATAACAATATATTGGAATGGGCTCATCATACTCAACATGTATATCTATCAAAGTTTGTTTCATCCAAACAACTTGTGTACAACATGATGCTGCTGCAATATACTCTGCCTCAGCTGTAGATAGAGATACTGATAATTGTTTCTTGCTTATCCATGATACTAAACACTCACCCAAGTAGAACATTGCTCCATTGGTGCTTCGTCGGTCATCAATACAACCTGCCGAATCTACGTTCGTGTAGGAAATTAGTGATAGAAACTTTCCTTTTGGATACCATAGACCAAACTCTTTTGTTCCTTTGAGATATCTGAAAATTCTCTTCACTGCTAATACATGTGATTCCTTTGCTATTTCTTGAAATCGTGCTACCTATCAAACTACTTGCATTAAATATTGTCTGGATGTTGTCACATACAATAGGCTTCCAATCATTGACCTATATTTCCTTTGATCTGTAGACTTCGAATCATCATCTTTGCTCAACTTGCAACTGGTTTGCATGGGAGTGATAACTGGTTTGCAACATTCCATTCCGAACCTATTTATCATTTCTATGATATACTTGGTTTGAGAAATAAAAATTCCTTTGTTTCTTTGACATATCTGAAGTCCCAGAAAGAAGGATAGTTCTCCAATTAGTGACATTTCAAATTATTTTTGCATATCTTTTGCAAATTTCTAGTTTAACCTGTCATCATCACTACCAAAAATAATATCATCAACATAAACTTCAATTAATAAAATATTACCTTGACTTACCTTGATGTAGAGGTTGTTGTCTGCACTTCCTTTTTTGAACCCTGCCTGCTGCAGATACTCATCCAGTATAGAGTACCATGCTCTAGGAGCCTGTTTTAGACCATACAAGGCCTTCTTTAATTTACACACATAATCTGTGTTGTTTGATTACTGATATCCTTCTGGTTGTTCAATGTAGACTTCTTCTTCAAGTTCCCCATTCAGAAAAGATAATTTTACATCCATCTGATATACTTTAACATTTTTGGAGCATGCATAAGCTAAAAGAAGACGGATTGCTTCCATTCTGGCAACTGGGGAAAATGTCTCTTCAAAGTCGATTCCTTCAATCTGAGCATATCCTTTACATACCAATATATCTTTGTTCCTTGTAACATGTCCATCTTCATTCAATTTATTCTTGAAAACCCATTTTGTGCCAATCACATTGTTATTTTTTAGTCTTGGAACCATTACCAAGTGTCATTTTTCTCTATTTGATCCAATTCTTCATCCATGACCTTATCCCAAAATTCATCCTTGCGGGCTTCTTCAAAAAAAATTGGTTCAATTGTAGATAAGAGTGCTAGGTGTGTTTGTTCTGGTGAACGAATTCTTCTACTACTCTCAACTCTTGCATCTTTGTTTTCAATAATCTGATCTGAAGGATGATTGTTCTATACTCGTTTACTGGGTGTCTTTGGAGACACTTGATGAATTTTCTCTTCTGCTTCTATCGGATTCTCTTCATCTTCCTCTTCTACTTCCTTTTCATCTTCTGCTTCTTCTTCTAAGGGTTGTTTCATTGATTCATTTTTTTCCTTTGATTCTGGTTTCCCTGTTTCATCAATTGTTACATTGATTCTTTCCACAACTTTGTTCAATCTTAGATTGTAACACTTGTATTCTTTCCTTGTACTTGAGTAACCAACAAGTACTCCTTTGTCCACGTGAGAGTCAAACTTTCCTATTCCTCCATCTTCTCTTTTGATATAACATTTGCTTCCAAAAACTCTGAAGTGTGTTACGTTTGTTGGTCTTCCTTTCCACAGTTTGTAAGGAGTTGTGTCAGTGTTGTTTCTGAGTATTAATCTGTTTTGAATGTGAACTGTTGTATGCACTTCCCATGTCCAAAAAATATCTGTCAATTTTGAATCCATTAGCATTGTTCGAGCCATTTCCTATATTGTCTTGTTATTTCTTTCAACAACTCCATTTTGTTAAGGTGTCCTAGCAACAAAGAATTGCCTTTTTATTCCATGATTGTTGTAGTAGTCCATAAATTCCTTTGAGGTGAACTCTCCTCCATTATCATATCTCAAAAATTTAATTCTTGAGTCCATTTCATTTTCAACCATTTCCTTGTAGATCTTGAAGTTTTCAAAAGATTCTGACTAATTCTTGAGAAAGTAAACTGCAATCATTATTGTATAATCATCAACTAATAACATAAAGTATCTCTCACCTTTCAATCCCTTTGTTGTAGTTGGTCCAAATAGATCAGTATGCACAATTTTCAGTGGTCTCGTCGTCGAATATTCCTTTGATTTGAACCTAGTATTTGTTTGCTTTCCTTGTTGAAAATTCTTGCATAAAGTGTTTGTTGGTTTCGTGATTTGGTGCATTTCTCTGACTGCTTCTCTTTTGCTGACTTTGACAAGTTTATCAAAATGCATGCGACCCATTCTTCTTTTCCATAACCAACTTTCATCTTCCTTTCCTAGACAACACTTTTCATTTCCAATTTTGCTTAACACATATATGTTGCTTGAAGTTCTTGCAGCTGTAGCAATCAATCTCCCTAAACCTTCTTTTCTTATCTCACACTTTTCTGAATCGAAAGTCACTTTATGACCTTGTTCACACATTTGACTCACACTTAGAAGATTATGTTTCATATCTTCTACAAGTAGAACATTTTCTACCTTTTCATTCTTTTTCCCAATTCAAATTATGTTGTTTCCAATGATTTTGTCTGAATCATCATTTCTGAAGGAGACTAATCCATCTCTTTCCTTTCATAATGTAAGAAAATTGTCTCTATCACCTTTCATGTGTTTTGAACGCCCACTGTCAACATACCAACCACGTTTCTTCTACTTAGCTTGTGAACGAGTGTGAATTCTTCATTGCTATATTGATCTTTCTTTCTCATCCATGTCCTTTTCTTTGGTTCCTGTTTGTGACCGTTGTTATTCTGTTGATTTTCTTTAGGAGGGATTGTCATTCTGCACTATTTGGTAACGTGTCCAAAATTGTTACATTTGTAACATTCCACTTCATTGCTCAAAGATTCAAACCTTTTGTAACTTCTTCTTTGTGTTTCACTAGGCCTTCTTGAATAACCCCTTTGTGTATAACTCTCAAAGTTGTTGTTGTTCCTGTTGTTATCTCTGCAATTCATGGCTTTATGTCCAAAATTATTACATGCATAACATAAACCAAAAAATAAAGTTTGATACCTCGGAGTTGAATATCTTTTGAAAGGAGGTGCTCTTATGAATCATTCTTCTTCTTGAGGTCTATCTGTCTGTTGTTGATTATGAAATTTCAATCTTCTCAGTGGAGGAGTGTCAATGTAATCTTCCTTGTATATCTTCTTATTCCCTTTGATTGTTTCTTCATAACTTTTTGGATATGTTTCTTGCTCTATTTTTTTGGAGCTTGATCCATTTTCTGTCTGATTGTATCAAATTCCGGTCTTTTCAAAATGAGATTTTTTACTGTTGATAATGTCATCCAAAACTTTTGAGTTATTCTGCATATTTTTATTTTGAATATCCTTTCTTAGTGTGACAATCTCTGCTTCCAAGTTTCCAATGATCCTGTCCTTTTCTTCTAGCTTTTCTTTGAGTGCTTCTTCAATTCTTTTATCTTCTGCTATTTGAACCTTCAATTTTGTGATCATTTGTTCTAGTTCTTGAGTGTCTTGTTTCTTGTCTAGTTCTTTTTGTAGTTTCTTATTTTTCTTCTTTTATCTTCTGATAACTTCTATGGAACACATTAATTCTTCTTGAAAGTCAACTTCTTCCTCTTCAATTTCTTCTTCGACTTCTTCATATTCTTCTTTGGCTTCTTCATATTCTTCTTTGAAGTTGTCTTCATCAGAGTCTTCTACTACTGTGAATAGAACTCTTCATGTTTCACTGTCACTGACTTCATCTTCATCTGATGATGAGATGTCTTCTTTGGTGCATAATCTTTTCTTAAAAATTTTCTTTGTAGTTATTTTGCCTTTATATGTTTGTTTTCCTTTTGAGTAACCTTCATCATTTCTCTTTTTCTTATGAGGACATTTGTTAGCAAAATGAACAATACCATCGCAATTAAAACAAATTAAAGGAAGCTTACCTCTATACCTATCGTCGGTTCCCTTGTTTAGTCTTTTGACAAAGTTGGCCACTTCTTCATCATCTTTCGAGACGTCACTGTTGCTGCTATATTCTTCTTGTTGCTCTTTCTTTTTCTTTGATCTTTTGGATGCTTAAAAGGCTGCTTCTTTTACATATGAATTTTCTTGTTCAGTTCTCATTTCATATGCTGTGAATATTCCATGCAATTCATCCATGCTTATTGAGTTTAGATCCGATCTTTCTTTTAGTGCTGATATCTTAGGGTTAAATCTCATAGGAAGAGATCTTAGTACCTTTTGAACAATTACAGATTCTTCGATTTTTTCTCCCAATCTTATGATTGCATTCACTGTTTCATCGACTCGTAAGAAGTAGGCTGTAATATTCTCATATTCCTTCATTTTTAGTTGTTTGAACTGATCTCTGTAAGTTTGAAGCTTTGACTTTTGTATCTCCTTCATAAATATTTCGAGGCTTCTCCCAAATGGATTTAGTGGATTTACAATGTGCAACTTTGGTGAATACCATTTCACTGAGACCATTCAGAAGTGCATTTGTGGATTTGGAATTATTCTGACCAAGTTTCACTACTTTGTCATTTGTTGGTGGAACTATTAGTGTTGTGTATCCATATATAATTGATTTCCAAATTTAAAATCTTTGTGCTTGTATATATGTCTTCATCCTTTTTCTACAAAAAGAATACTTCAGTCCATCAAACTGTGGTATTCCATCTTTATACATGTTATTTCTCTCCATGATCTACCTTTCAGTGGTTAAGTTGATTTCTAAAGGAACCTGCTCTGATACCAATTGTTGGATTACTGAGGGGGGGGGGGGTGAATCATTAATAGAGAAATTTAATCCCTTTTTAACCAAATAATCCAAGTGTTATGTCAATGTAGAATTATCATCCAATAATGAGCAATGAACAAATAAACAATCATACAAATACACAGTACGCCAGTGTTTTACGTGGAAAGCCAAAGCAGGAGAAAACCATAGAATGATTTTTCTTATAAGTCTTGAAGAATTACATTCATTGGAAGCACCAAATTCCTTTGTTTTCCAGCTTCAACTGGAAGGAGGCTCCAACCCCATAATTTCTTAGGCTACAACCTGAAGGAAGCTCCAACTCCCCAATTCTCTGGCTACAACCAGAAGGAGGCAACAACCCCCTAGCTCTTCGGCTACAACCGGAAGGTGGCTGCAACCACCTGTCCTTGCCCCGTCCAACCACCCTGAAGTAGAATTAGAATGATGGAACCAATGTCACACTATCATTGTGAGATATACTGCTGTAAAAATGTACCAATAAATATGAACCATGCATCAATCATGCATCAACCTGTACCTCAACCTGTAATCAACTTGTACCATAAACAAGTGCATCAACCATGCACCAACCTGCACCAAACAACCTGTAATCAACCTGTACCATAAACAAGTGCATCCAACCATGTACCAAGTATGTACCAATCATGTGCCAACTACTCATCAACTATGACTCATCAATATGTACCAACATCATCAACTATACACCTCATGTATGTGCCAACTCATCAACCACTTGTCTCAACCATGTACTCAACATGTACCTCAACCAAAAGCCCTCATTAGTTTCATCATCCAAATCTGATTTTTAGCCCTGTAATAGACCTGGTGTATATGATCACATTCCATCAAACCTTCCTTAAATTTAACAACAAGAGACTAACATTTTCTTCAAACTTTTCATCAAACTTTGTACTTGTAATGTATAAATATATGAAACTAATAAAAAAATTTCGTCATTGTTTTTTATGCAATTCCTCTAGGTGTCACTACTTGGAACCTCTCAAAAAATGAGTTATAGCAAAAATGGCATACCTTGTTGAATTCTGACTTATTCTATAGAGATACCTTGTAGAGCATGCCCCACATGAAATATTTGTTGAATTGATCGGAAAATGTTACAAAGCATACTAAAGCCTGTACCCTAAGCAAAACATTTGGTCTCACTGAATTTGGATCTGTTATGAAGAAGTTATGATATTTTTACCCAAAACACCTATTTTTTACTAGTTTCAGGACCAGCCAGAAACCCTATTTTTCACAGAGTGTAACTACCAAAATACAATAAACGACAAGATGATTTTTTTACAACAGATACTTGGATATGTTTTCTCAATGGTATATAAATTTCATGGTTTGAATCATTATATGAAAAAATTTATAGCGGAAATGGTGAGAAGACCTATAAATAACATACCTTAGAAAACACCATCAAAATAATTTATCCTTCCTTGCATTTCGATGTTATTCTCTTCACCTTCCCTCAGAAATTTGACTTAGATATCCTTGGTTACCTCAGACACCTATATATATTCAATATGCTCAAGTGTGATTAAAATGAGGGAGCCTTGCCTCTTATTTGTACTCTCCAAGTAACTTCCTTAAAAACATCTTCTAGGTCACTTTCCCACTTTCCTTATTTTAGGGTTAACCCACTTCTAATGTATCCATTAAATTTATTATTGAAATAATTCATTTTGTATTCACTTTGAATTATAATACACACATCACTTCACTTTATTATTTACCTTTTAAAATCTCTTAAACCACTTTGACTACTTTGACCTTTTGGGGCTTCTAACTGACATATGAGGGTCCTCCAACTTTGTAAGGCCATAAATCTCAAAGCGTGAGGAGTTATGTGACATTCCACATACCACTAGAAATGGAATGAAATGTACTATCCATCTATAATAGTATTACCTTCAAATATATAAAAAATCATACCATTATCCATCAAACTTGGGTCCATTACCCAAACCTAGGTTCTCCAACTTCACATGGTCATAAATCTCTAACTGTGAGGAGTTATGTGACATTCTACATACCACCAGAAATGGAATGACAAGCACTATCCATCTAGAATAGTTTATCTGAAAAATTCACTGTCCTTCATCTAATTATTCCATAATTAAGCATGGGTTCTCTTACTCCGCAAAGTGTCTTCACTTGAGGGATTTCGCCATAAGGGGACCACTTTGGAGTTCATCCATATTTAATTCTTATCAACCATGACAAAGAAATAATGAGTCATATTTACATCAAACAATCTTGGGTCCATTACCCAAACCTTTGTGCTACAGGGATTTCTTCAAGAGTTGACATCAATGACAACCAACCTTAATCAACAGATAACGTTTTTCCCAACCTTACATTTACTAATATTCCTTGTATATCTATTCAAACTTCAAACCTTCATTTCCTACTATTTTACTAATGGAATTTCCTACAATTTTTTTAATTCAATGCAAACAAATAAACAATATTAAATTTTCACTTAAATAAGACACATCGCCTCCATGGTATGTTTCATTACACAAAAATTGATTTGTTGTAGCATGTAAATTATCTCATTACAAGAGAGATGTCCTCAAACCCTGGATTTAATCCCTCGAGCAAGGTTATAACCTCGATTGAGGATCCAAAGTTTTAAACCATAATTGTTGGTTTAAGCAAAAAAAAAAAGGGCCTCTTTAAATGGATTTTATAAGCTCTCAATCAAGGTAATCTAAAATCTACATTGAAGGTTTAAAATCTCAAATCCTTATTCATTTTTTAAGGTTTTCATAGGACTATCCAATTGTAGTGGAATCCTCTGCTTAGAGGCATATACTTTTCTTATCGTGGATTTCATACTATATTTTTTTTTAACTTGTAATTTTTTTAAAATATTTGGGATATTTGTGGATGTTTGATTTTCATAAGGGTTTTATATATTTTTTTGTCTTAAAATAAAAAAGAGAAAAAAAATGCTTGTTGAGGACACAAGGGTGTATAGAATTTGATTCAAATGTTTATTAGCCAACTTACAAAAATAATAAAAATATAATTTTCCAAAACAAAAAATTAAAAATAAACAAAATAAACTACCTTCTATGTAGAAACATTGAACATTAAATTAGTTATGGGGAAAAAATGTCATCTATTAACTTGGAAATTCAAATGAAAAACATATAATTAAATACAAATTTGACACATTAAATGACACACACACACACACACACATATATATTGGTTGCTAGAAAGATAACAAAATTCCTATAAATAAAAGAAAAATTAAATATAAAATTGACACACTAAATGACATTGATACTTTTAAAAAAAATATTGTTACTAAGATAATAAACTTCTTATAAATTATATTTTAGTACACATGAATATTCACTATTGAATCCCTAATAAGATTCCACCATCACAATGATTAGAAAAAACTTACATTTTTAGTTCCATTTTCTAGGACACATCTTCATAGGTTCACTCCTTTTACTATATTCTCTAGACCCATCTGATAGATTGATCACTCATTTTATCTATATTGTTTATTAAATCCAGGTTGACATTCACACAAATTTGTGATTTTCTATACTTATGTGGTCAAAACCTGCAAATGTAAACATTATTGCTTACTGGTTCTATATATATATATATATATATATATATATATATATATATATATTGCTTGAGTGAAACACCGTAACCATCCTTGTGGATTCATAGCCCTAGCTCAGGGGTGACATTAATGTTGAGACTTGGAACAACAATATCTATGGTTGGGTGGAACACCCTTGGTCTGCAGCTAGTTGGTGAATCATTTTGGTCAAGATAAGTAATCTTTGTCATGTGTTTCTTTGCTTATATATTATTTGTGTTGTGTAATAATTTCTATTTCTCAAATTCATATAAACTCACATTTCTAGTTCCATTTTCTAGGACACATCTCCAAAGTGGGACACATATTCATAGGTTCACTCCTTTTACTACATTCTCTAGACACATCTCATAGATTCATCCCTCATTTTATGTATATTGTTTATTAAATCCAGCTTGACATTCACACAAATTTGTGATTTTCTATACTTATGTGGTCAAAACCTGTAAATGTAAAATTATTGCTTACTGGTTTTGTGTGTGTATATATATATATATATATATATATATATATATTGCTTGGGTAAAACATTAGAACCATCCTTGTGGATTCATAGCCCTGGCTCGAGGGTGACATCAATGTTGAGACTCAGAAAAACAATTTCTATGGTTGGGTGAAACGCCCTTGGTCTACAACTAGTTGGTGAATCATTTTGGTAAAGATAAGTAATCTTTGTCATGTGTTTCTTTACTTATATATTATTTGTGTTATGTATTAATTACTATCTCTTAGATTCATATTTTATAATATGCATGCTTGTTGGTTATTATTGTGCATGGATTTATATTCATTTCTTTTATGTTGTGGCATGAATCTTGATTATTGCATGTGATCTTAATATGTTTCTTTCATGTTTCTCTATAAATTAATTATTACCAAAATTTGAGATCAGTTTTGCAGTGAGTTTTGGAGTAGTATGCATGGCCAGTGGGGGGATGAGTACATTACAATCTAGCACCCCTTATGTTGGTGTGAGACTAGATCTTGGTAACTTCCCATTGGTCCTTGTTGTCCATTCTTGATAAATAGTTACCTTAAATCTCTAATTGATATTTTTCATTGAGTGCATCCTAGTGGATCTACTTTTCTCCACTTACCATGGTGACAGGGTAAGATCCTTATCATGAGGAGAGATTTTATACATGTGGTTAAAGGTGCAGTGACCGAGATGTGAGTGATGGAAGTGTTGCAACAGTGGATTTCTTATTTAATAATCTTGTTATAGTAACAAATATTTCATGTTTTTTTAATATTGATCTATCTTCTTCCCACTCTCCCCTCTCGCCCCCCAATTCCTTGTCTTTATTTTTGTGCACACTTATTGTATTGAGATATAGGAATTGGTTTTGGAATTTTTAAATTAAAAGAAATTTAGATCATATATTTATTGAAATTCTAATGTTGGATTCGAGAAAGGTTTGGTTTCTTGATTTTGTGTAGATTTAAAGATAAATCTAGAGCTAGAGCTATCTCAAATCGAAGCTACCCACTTGAATCTACATCAACCAATTTAGAAAGTGAAGGGTTAACATAATGACATTTTGATAGTATGATGATTGTTGTGATAAATATAGAGAATAATTTTATAGCTATTAATGTGATATAACACTAATATGATCAATTTTGATAGATCTAGGTCTCTCTAAACATAATAAGGTTATTTGTTCTTGCAGTATGTCTATCACAATGAATCTTCAAGGGATTCTGATGAAAAATATATGTTCTCCATCTAATGGATGTAATACTTTTTACGTGAAAAATATTTTTCATTTCCTTAGATCTTAGGGATTCATCCTAAATTTCTATGTAGAATACTTGCATAAACCATAGAAACCCTTACCTTGATAAGCATGGAAACATGTCTATTGATATAGTGGACTCTACATTTATTTTAATTGTTTGTATATTTTCATATTGTAGTGTTACATGCAACCTCTTCCCTTAGAACTTAAATTGAAATTGAAATTGAATCATAATTTATTTAAATATTAGACCTCTCTTGTA
>ML789295.1:663327-689022 GCA_009831015.1 Picea engelmannii
CTCTCTTCTTGCTCTCAATTGATAATGCTTCTTGTTACAATGATACAAGGGAGGGTGTCTATACTCCGTTTTCCCTCTCGAAAGGTGACTGTCTAATCTACAATAAATTTCTATCTACTTGCATTAAATCTAAGTAAATGCCTCAACAATTTAAGGACGAGAGCTTATCCGCTCAAGGTCCGCTACRTATATAAAGTGCGCTTCATCACATCAATGTATTTAATGTTTGGCGTAGCCATATTACAATGTTCCAAAATTTTAATGCTGGTGCTCTCCAGCTGTTCTCTTTTCCTCCTCGCGCTGGCTCGCTTGATTTAGTGAGTGATGCCCCTGCATCAAATGACACCACTAATTTAAATATTGCATAGGAGAGTAAAACTCTTTTTCATATGTGATATTCTTCAGCTTAAAATTGGATAGTGTTTGAGAGTGATTGGCAATTAGGTGGCCTCCTCTTATTACAGTGCCTATGGAAAAGTGAGAAGAATCAATTTCTATCTTAAATGGTTGCTAGAGACTGGGAAGGTGTAGAATAGGATCCAAACACAAGGAATCCTTTCACTTTTTAAAACTATCTATTACAAATTTTCACCAAATGAAGGTGATCTCATTAGAAAGTTGATGTAGAAGGTGTGTTATGTAAGAGAAGTGAGAAATGAGCCAATGGTAAAAATTTAGGTTGCCCAAACTATCACCTCAAAGTTGTTGATGTATTAGGTACCAACCAATTATCATGAGCTTGTACCTTATTAGGGTCAACATGATGGCCCACTTGATCAATGACAAATCCCAAATATTGAAATCAAATTTTCCTAAAAAGGTACTTCTCCCATTTTACTTGCAATTTGTGAGTATGCAACAGTTCCAACATTAACCGCAAGTGTTGTTGGTGCTCTTCTCAAGTTTGGATAAAGGTTAGAATATCATCCAAATAAATCACCACAAAATGGTCAAGTTAAGGATGAAAATTATCATTAATCAACCTCATAAATGTAACAACGGAAGATCAAAAGGCATAATGAGCCATTCATAGAAGCCAAACTTTGTTTTGAATATTATTTTCAAAGTATCACTAGCACTCATGTGGACTTGGTGATAGCATGAAGTCAAGTCTATATTTGTAACTTGACACCCTTGATATGGTCAAGGAGGTCATGAATTCATAGTAAAGGATAACAATTGGTTACAGTATCTTTGTTGAAAGTATGCCAATCAATGACTAAATTTCATTTTCGAATCTTGTTTTTGGGAATAATGAAGGTTGGGGAGACAAAGGAGAGGATCTAAGATGAATATCATTGAATTCTATAATGGTTTTAAGTTAATGTTTGATTGAAAAAACTACATAGGGAGGAAGGTGGTAAGTATGGGCATTGGGAAGAGAAACCCCAATAACTAGGTCAATGGAATGTTGGATTGGGTGAATATGAGAAAGGCCCTTGGAAGGGATAAATACATTGAAAAATTCATATAGCAAAGGATGCATATTGAATTGGGTTAGGTGGGAATGGTTATTGGGTTTGACTGGGTGGACTAGAGAAAGGGACATACATTTGTTGATATTAAATTAAAGAATAGTAACATATCCAAATAAGAGAGATGTAATCTGACATGCTTTGTTGAATTCAAAAATTTTGTAAGAGATATGACATGCATTATACAAATCATGGTGCTAGCATTGGTATGGAATCCCGAAAATAAGGTCATTGCAATCAATGGGTGAAACATCACACTTGATGATGTCATGAAGAGTCCCAATAGAAAAATTAATAGCACAATTTTTATTATCTAACAACTAGGGTCCATATCACTATACCTAGATTTTATGAGGAAAATCTCTCTATGGTTAGGGGTAAACCACAACAGACGGAAATGACTGCAAAAATCAACTCTAATCTTAAGTATGTTATATTAACCAATATTCTAGCAAGACAAGCTAAAAGGCCTACCTCGTCCAAACGTTTGATGAAGTCCACCCTTGAGCACTTGACCCAAAGCAATACACCTGCAACTAGTCCTCAATAACCAATAAACGCAAGCATTTGGTGATAATATATAACTTTAGCACATTCAATACCATAATACATCAAAATTAATAACAAATATGCCCATGGAATAATAATCCAAATATTCACAAGATATTAACTGGACGAGAAAAGAGTATTTCTATTAAAATGTAACCAACATAAGTGACTGAATTACAAACTTCTGTGTCAACATGGTTTGAAACAAAGAAACTAAGTTCCTTCCAGCTGGGCCTCCACAACTTCAATCCTCCACCAAAGGAAAGCTCATATAAGAGAGACAATGAGGTTCTCAATCATGTAGGGGAGATCTTGGGGGTTGAACAATGTGTTTATACTTAAAGGACAAAGGGATGGAGACTCAATGTGAAGTGAATAATTTCTCCAGAGTAACTTTGCTCTCAAAGTTGAATTCTTCTCATGTTTTCCATAGCTCAGATTTGGCCCATTTGTAGCCTTCAAGTGGAACTAAAGGGTCAAGTTGGAATGTTTCCAGTATATGGAAGGCCAAGGATCATTGATCTTGTGACGTGACATGGAAACCCAACACCATTTTTTAGTTTTGGGAACAAATCCCGATGTACACGGGATGTAGTGGTGCAACCTGCTTATATGCATGTTGTAATATAGGCAGGGCGTGTATATGTGGAAAAATCATGTTTTTAGCTCTAGGATTTGCAAAAGGGGACTTCAAGTCTGCATAGCGAAATGGAAAAAGGCCTTATGTGAAAGTTTGCATAGGGTGACACAAATCTTGTTATAACAGATGCCCCCCAATGTGTGAGGTCAAAGGATTATCTTCGATGGCTGAAATACATTATAAGACCCAGAAGTGGAGTAATGGGGACATGGATGGAAGAACTAGTTGCTCATTACAATCTACATTGACTTTGCACACATGGCTACCAATTTTGAATTACAATGCAGATCCATGTGAAAATATACCAAACAACTGCCCATGGCCATGAATAGGAAATACAAAAGTGGAAACATGCCAAAGGATGTCATAGTCACGAACAAGGCCCAGTAAAACCAGTCTCAAAATAAAACTGAAGATATATGTATTTAGTATAGTACAATTTGATCTCCCATAATCACTAAAGTCACATAGGTACCTGTCTAATGAAAAGTAGCAATAACTCAAGGAAGTTGCGACTATAAACCAATGTCTTCAAGTCTTCTACACAATCTGCTAAAGGTGCAAGTCTACATCATGTGAATAAAGGAGTTGAGGTCGAACACAATGAGACTTCATTTGATTACCAGTCATTGGGGTATACCATTAACAAATGAGAGACAACCTACCGATGATGAAAGTAGGTATCAAGGCACCGAGTACATTATTACAAGTGTGAATAAAGGAGTCGGGGTTGAACACTTGAAGAATCCATTGACTAGGAGAAATTGATGTATTCCCAACTGTCGATGGAAAGAGAACCTGCCACTAATGAATGCAAGCCTCTAGGTACTCATATGAATATAGGTCTCATTTCCAGAATAAATGAGATGAAGTCGATGGAAGGAGTCCCGCTGAAAGCAGAGAACTAAGGAATCTCTAATCTTTCAGCATGAGGTACAAAGTAGGAGCTTAATGATTTGGAGGAAATTGGACGAAGAACATGTTCATGAACCAACGACCATGTTCATCTTTCACATGTGCCAAGTGCAAGTGGTACACAAAAAAGACCCTCTAAATAGCAACCAATGAGTAAAATTGTTGAAAAAGGAGAGGAAACCACCAATAAGGCTAAAGGAATCCAAGACATTGCATGAATCCTAATGTGTGAATACATGTCTTGTCATCGAACACAAGGGAAGCCACCTAGTCAATCACCAATGATGAAATGTTGACTTCTAGGTTCAAGGTTACCTACCAATGAGAAAAGTAGGACCATGGTGCATAATATGACTACAGGTTCATGTGATTCTGAGACAAACTAAGGGTATGACTGACATGAAAAGTCAAGATTCTAAGGAATGGAAGACATAGGTTGATAGACATCCTTTGAACAAGAGCATGAGACATATGGAAGACTCTGGCAACATAGACTCAATGATGAAACTTTGAGATGCAAGAGGTACCAATCAAAACTCTCCATAGGGACTGGAAGAGTAACTAGTCAGGGGAGTAAACTCTCTGTAACAAGCTTAGATTCCTAAGGTCATGCTAAACCCAAAATTATGATGACAAGTGGAATAAAAAAAATTGTGCTCTGTTCAAAGGCGACACTACTACTATCAATATAAGATAATACTCCCTTCCCGCCCATCTTTTTATGGTTTTTCATAGTCAAATGAATGATATGATACAAAGGAGGAAACGAGTGTCACAAGTAAGAAAAACTAGTTCCAATAGTGGAACATACCTATGCTCAATGCAAGGAGGTGCATGCGGGAGATGGACACTCGGGGGAATGTTTCCTCCTGGGTATAGGGCGTCAAGATGCAAAGGATATAAATAAGGCTCTGCTTGGTTGAGGATGCAAACTGCTGAGGTAAATGGCTTATAACGCAAAAGAGAGAACCGAAAATAGGCTCAATACTGCAAGCAAGGGCATGAGATGCAATCACAACTTAACGCCAAAAAATGTCATTTTTCGTAATCTTAGTCTACTTGGTTTGAAAAAGCGATAAACTTGCACCAAATAGACGTCCTTTCAAATCCAATTTATGAGTGTGAAAGAGACAATTTCACTCAGTAATATTTTTTCTTTTTGAAAACGAGTCAGAAAATATCTTAACTAAGACTGACGATCTTTCAAATCCAATTAACGAGTGTGAAAGAGAAAAATTCGCTGCGCAATATTTTCTCTTTTTAAACGAGTCGGAAAATATCTTAAATCAGACTCATTGGGGGATTTCTAGGCGGCATGTCATGGGGGAGGCCAAGGCTCCTGTGTAGGATTTCTTTGAAAGGTTAGGAACTCACAAGTAGTTGACACAAGGTTGGGAAAACCCAAAGCTTTCCAATTCGAGGAGGATGCAATACTTGCAGAGGTTACCTTATCTATAATATATCAAAGAATGCCCCTTATCTGGAAGGGTGTAGAAGAAGGAAGTTGAGGCTCTACAAGACCATTCCAATCAAAGGAAACCACCCTAGGACTTGGAGGGAGTGTACTCAAAGAGAGTGGAATGCTCCCTTGTGCAGAACTAGAATTGCTAAGGACATGGTATGGAAGGTATAGACCTAGAACTAGAAGAGCAAGATCGATCGAAAATTGCATTGGCGCAACCAATTCTTCAACCTCGGTTTAATAGGATGTGAGACAACAAGGTCAAGAGATGCATAACCCCCAAAAGTAGGATTAGTGTCGGTCGAATATTGCATCAATATGACCATTGGTTGAATAGGATGCGAGACAACAAGGTCAAGATATGCATCAACCCCTAAAGGAAGAGGGGTGTCATCCAAACATTAAATTGACATGACTGTTGTATCAACCAAAGAAGGTTTGGAAGCCAAAGACCAATCAGAACCCAAAGGGCTCCCCGATAAGGACCACACTTCTGGTATCACTACAGTAGCAGGGCATAAAGGAGTAAGGTGATCTGCTTCAAAAATCCTACAAAGGAATGTGGGCTTACGTCTTACATGTCTCAGATTCTCAATCGCATGAATTCCTCGAGCTTGAATCGCAATGGCTGGTGACATGCCCCCAACATGACTTGTAGAGGCTAGTATCAAATATCCAACATGACTTGCATAGGTTGGCAATGAATCCAAAACATGACTAGAAGAGGTTTGTGACGAATCCCCAACATGACTAGAAGAGGTTGGTGATGGAAGTGAAGTATGATTGGAAGGCGCTGGTGATCTGGATTATTTTCAGCACAAAATGAGATCGGAGATATAATAAAGAAATGCACAGAGATATTGCAGATATTCAATAATATAACAGAAATATATTAGAGATGTAACCATAAACACAGAGATACAGTAATACATGATTTCTATTAATGAAAAAAATGTACAGAGACTGTAAAAATATAGATTGAAAGACTCGCTAGAATGGTGGCATCTTATCTCTGAGAAGAGATGTGATGGCTACTCGCATTCACAAGAAGATGATTACAATGAGGCTATGAAGGCCTTTTTACAGTAAGAAGGAATGCCAAAAACCCTAGACATCCAAAAACCTAACCCTAGGAGATGAAGTGCCAAAAGTCACGTGGGCCCCATTTGGGTAAGTTAGTACATCAACTTCCCGGGGTCGTACTTTTGCATACGATCTCCATTTTAGGCATATGACAGCTCGTTGGAAAGGTATCATCGAGGAGATTAATTTTGGGGGCTCAATCATGCCTTCAACTATCATTGAGAACCTTGATCTAAAAAATCCTTCATTGAGGCCCTCAAAATGGCCCCAGAAGTTAAAACCTGCTAAAAATAGTAAATAGCCAAAATTGCCAGAAAACTATTTTGAGCCAGTCGGAAAAGGTGGGTGGCCACCGATATCCACCTAAAAAAACTGGACTAGTGGTGGAGGTTAGTTGTGTCATTTGAGACCAAGGTCCCAGGAAAGATTGGTTTTGAGAAATTACAGGCCAGGAAGGGTTTTGGTATACACCATGGCCTTGTCTGGCAGGATAGTATCCTCCTCCATACTACTTCATAAAGGGTTTTAAGGGCATCGACATTAAGGAAGCCTCTTTTGAAGAGAAAGAGGTATGACAAGGGTTACTCATGTGAGGATATATGTTGCCCCTAGATGAAGGGACTTTGTGAAGGGGGTTTCTTGTACTATAAGAATGACTCCCTCTGGATGGAACAATAGAGGACATACAAAGGTATGCCATGGGAAAGAAATTTGTAGGAACCGACATAGCAGAAGAAGGATAGGTGGATGGAGTGTAATAAGTAGAATGAACACCGATTTGAGCACTTACTCCTGGAAAAGTGGATTCGTTGGAAGGGATATTCCAACCTGCTACCATAAGAGTTGTTTGAGGGATATGAATCCCACCAAATGAAAAGGGATAATAACGAGGCATCATGCTCCTAGATCCAAAACTAGGATTCACAGAGGATGGAAAGTGCCAAGACATTTCTGGCATACCATGAGAAAAATGATTAGATACCCAAGGCATTGACTGAGTATCATAATTATGCATATCATTGTGAAACATGGACGAATTCATCCCCATGAAATGAGTGAATGTCATGGGGGAGGTAGCGATAAAGGAGGCAGCCAAAGCAACTCCACTATCCATGATAATGACAACTCAAGGCACGATATAAAATCCTAATGTCAACTAATAATCAAAGAGCACACCAAGAATAATTAAAAGGCCAATACACACACAAACATGATAAATTAGTTGAAAGGGACCTCCCCCTCTAAAGTAGGTATGCCTCACCCAAGAGGGGCATAAGAATCCTCTGATAAATATAGGAGGTAACATAATCAGTTATAAGGGCCCTCATGGGTTTAACAACAAGTTAGACAGATCCCCCCAGAGAGCTAATCCTCCATAAAGGTTGTGTGTTATTTGACCTTTATCTGACCCAAGGTACCCGCAGAATAACCCCTGCAAGTAACCTATGTGGTGCTGATGTCAAGAAACTAAGCAACCACGGTATAACAGATGCACAAGCGAATAGTCGCAAGTCAGGTCCACCATATGGACAGGGTAGCAAAGCCCAAAACCTTGAAAGCACCACCTCTCATGGAGGTAAGGGTACTATCAAGATCCTGATATATGAATAGATCCCCAGAAATATATCTGACGCTAAGAAGGTATCAGGGGGATATCCCTTCAACCAACCTCATGAGATCTCATGCTTAATTCTGGTGTATGCGGAGCCTCCTGATATTACTGATTATACAATGCATTTCTCCACAACCTTAGTGAGACACATGTGTTGATTTAATATCCTTGGAGAATTTTACTCACAAAATCCTATTCCAAGGCTCTAAATCCTAATCTAGTTTGTCCACCCTAGAAAAATAAAATCGTTACTAATCAATTTTAAATTATAGCGTTACTTTTAGTGGTCGTGCTTACTCAAAAAGGTGCAGTCTTGAAACTAGTGATGTTATGACTCAGTAAGTAAAATAAATGAATATGAATATAATGCAAAGTCCTAACTTCAATTTTGAATAAATGATATGCTTTTCAGAATGCAATTCTCAATTTAGTTCTGCAATTCTAATAAAATGCAATCTTTATTTACATTTACTAAGATTAATGATAAAGACTCAAAAGATAAAAATGCCAATCAATGTAAAATGCCTAATATTTTTGTATTTTCAATATAAGAGAATGAAAATGCAAGGACTGAACAACAACTTGATATAAAAACTCTACTATGTGTAAACTGAGACAAACAAAGTAGGATATCAAGAAGAAAAACTCCCAGCCCAGGATGTAAGGACAATCAAATGAAAAAGATGATGACAAAGGCACCGCCCAAAAATTCAACCAAAGAAAGGTTTCATGGCATTCCACATACACTTAATAATCATAACAGAGGCCTAATAAGACTGAACAATTATCAAAACCCACCCATCAACCATCAAACCCAGTAACCAAGCAAAAAAGGTATATGTACATGATTGTTCATGGGAAAAGCACATATATACGCATCTTGCAAAAGGAAAACATGCATATGTACGTGAATGTTAGGCATTAACCCACGTATATGTGTCAAAACACAACCAGGCTAAGGATAAATCTAAGAAACTCAGACTCTGAGTGAACAGAATCTGTCAAGCAATCATACGACAAGAAAATCAATGTAACATGCCCAACCACCCATAGGCCGGGCTATGCCACTTAATTTGACTGCAACACACCCAACCACCAGCAGGTGAGGCACACTGCAGTCCCAAGACTCAATTCTCTGATCTTATCTCAAAAATAAAGGAATTATCAACAATGTCAGAGGCATGTACACCACATGCATAAGGAAAGATCCATTCCAGAACATAAAAGAGATAAACAACGTTCCATACACATCAAATAGCCAGCAGAAAGGCACATTAAAAATGCATATCTCAGAGATAATTAAATATGAAACATAAATAAACATTACACAGAAAACATAGAGATCACTTATCTTTCCAAGTAAACATTCATGAATTGGCTACAGACCAAGGATGTTCCTCCCAACCATAGACACTGCTATTCATTTACTCTCAACAAAAGGTCAGCCCCAAGCCAGGGCTATGAATCCACAAGGATGGGTCTTAGGCCAATTCTAAGCACACAATACTTGGCTAAGTAGCTCTCATGTTTCCCAACCTCACAACAAATCCTAATTTCCATCTCTCTTTCCCCCTCAGCCTGTACAACCTCAAGAAATGAACACCTTTCTTTGCTATGCAGTCCCTGAGGTTGTTCCATTTCTCTCTAGGGCTCCAGTGCTACTGGTCAGGAAATCTCCCTACTGGAAACTCCAAGGACTTGCAGTTTTGGACAGTTCTATCTGAACTTCCATCAATATCATGCACAAAAGCATCCATTCCATCCTAGAATGATCAATAAATCATTACAACCATTCAACAATGTCTCTCCTCTTCCTGCCATTCGTTTCCATGCTTATCCCAAGAGCACATGAACTAGCAGTAGTGAGTGAAGAGGAAAGAAGAACAAGGGAAAAAAATGAACCAGTTGGAGAGTACAAAGAAGAAGTGAACCCAAGGGAAGAATGACCCCAAAACATCCCCCAAGGGATGTTTAAATAATTACATGAAGATAAGAGCCACATGGCCTCCCTCCCAAGAAGCTCATGTCACCCCTTTTTCTCCATAAAATCAATTATGGGTAAAATAAAATAATAAAAAGAAGACTTATCCCCTTAAGCCCCCTCTCTTATGGAATCATAGCCCCCTATCTCTTTTTTCCTTGTCGGTCTTGCAGCCAATGATGTATTTTATTGATGTATATGAAGTATTAAATTTCCTAGGTGCTCTGGCTCCTTTTCAACTTTACCGGCTCACCAGCCTAAGTCATATTTACCTAATACATTATAGTTCATAAGGGTTAGAACCGATATGTTACATCCCCCTCCCCTTATTTTGGAATCGTCCTCAATGCACAACACCATTCCATTGTTATTAAAATTACAAATCTAGGCCCTCTGGCCTTAATCGACAGAGGAAATCCAACCCAATATTATATCCATAGGCACTCTGGCCTAAAATTAAATAGGTATACATAGGCATTCTGACCCAAAACATGTATAATGATCTTCATAATTTATATTTCTAGAAGCAGTTCCAACCAACAAGCTCTTCTTCCCTCTCATCCTTGCACAACCCAAAGAAATGAACCCCTTTCTGTTGGACATAGTGTCATTGATGTATTTTCATTGATGTCAACAGTGGATATTATTGATGTGATGATACATTGAGATAACAACAAAGAAGAGATGCCGCAATGAATTTCAAAAGAATTGTTGGAGGACTACTAAACAATATATAATGGATGATATGCAGAGTTTAATGCTCATAAGAGTTAACGAATGAAGATCAAAGCTCAAAAGGTATGGTGCAATGAAACTCAGATCAAATCAATATCGTTAATGCACAATCTCTAGATCAATGACAACGATGAATTGAGGGGAGCGAAAGAAGAATTAAACTACTCGCTAGTTACAATCCCGCAATTGGTCTACATCGTTAGATATCATAAACTCAAAAATCTACGACCGTCGTTGATCCAACAAATGATCAGTTTAAGTCAGATTAAGTCATGATTGTTGGATGTGCAATTGCAAAATCTACGGTAGTGATAGATTACAGAGATTGAAAGGAGAATTAAACATCATGCTATTTCCAATCCTGCAATTAGTTAGGACTGTCAGATCTTATAGCTTCAAATATTGACATCTTTGGTTGACTCACCAGAAATGAAAAGCTTCAAATTACGGAGTTTAGGTGTCGAGTTAAATCACTCCCAAGTTGTGGTTCTGCAATCATTGTCGACCATTGATCTTCTTTGAGTGTCTTCATGACCATTGGATCACTTATTAGTGGAAGGACAAGATAATCTAAAAGGGTTGAGATTTTAATTATCTGAATACCCGTCAGCCATCAGAACAAACTTGAACTTTCGTCAGTCGTTGGATCACATTTTAGTGGAAGGAAAGGATAAGATAGAAAACATGCACCGTACATAGATCGATCCATCGATCTAAGAACATGATCGACGAACATCATTCACTTCAGATATAAAGATGCGAGGAGGTTACTCTCTAGAAAGTTTGAGATTTAAAATTCCTGAAATGCAAATTTTTGTCAGCCATTGGATCATTCTAAGTGGAAGGACAGGATAAGCTAGAAGAGTTGCATCGTAGATAGATCAAACCGTTGATCTAAGATCCTGATCAAACGAACATCATTCAGTTCGGATATAGATATGCGAGGAGGTTAAGCTATGGGAAAATCTCACTTCAGATTTTTCAGTTTGAGATTTGAAAATCCCAAAGCCCAAAAATCTGAAATGAATAAGGACCATCAGATCTAGAGAACATATGATGATTGTTAGATCATAAGATCTACGTCAGCATACCACGTCAGCAAAGACATATGGAAGATCACGTCAGTAGGCCATGTTAGCAAGGATGTGTGGCAGACCACGTCAACAAGGACGTGTGGTAGACCAAATCAGCAAGGACACATGACAGACCACGTCAGGAAGTACAAATGGAATAATCAGATGATGACATGTGTCAAGAGGAAATTGGCTCGTTCCATGTCAACATGTGACGTCAATAAGTTACGTCACTCCAGAATAATCACTTCAAGAGTTTCAGCACTAGAAAATGACAAAATCTCGGAAGTCCTGAAGTAAACATGGTTCACCCGATCTAAAGAAACACTTCAGGAGCATTCTTATCTGCCGATCTACTACAATGGAAGGATAGCTTAAGTTGAAATGTCGAAGTCCCAAAGTGGACATGAGACGTTTGATATGAAAGATCACTTCAGGATCATTCTCGACCGTTGATCATACTACAATGAAAGTTGAGACTTGAGAATTCTGAATCCTGGAGACGCGAAAGAATCGCAACCGTTGATCCGAAAGGGACACTCGTCAGTGTATTTTTTAGCTCCGGAAGATTGACGTACAGAGGAAAGAAGGGGTTGAGATTTGAAATATCTGAAGTCTGAAGACCTGAAGTAAATGGTGGTCATCCATTGCAATGCTTGATTAAGTCTTGGCCATCAGATTAAGCCTTGTAAGATTCAAATATGACGATTGATCCATTTCCATGAAATAAACGTAAATTGTTCGATCTATTCAGGAAATCTGATCGGAATTTTTGAAAGGTTTCAAGTCCAAAAGTTCTGAAGGGAAAAGTTTCGTTAGTCGTCCATCTCATCAGAAGATTGAATTGTGACCATTGAATTGATAAGCACTCAAACACTCGTTAATCCTAGAGTCTGGTCACCTCTAATGGTCATATGATATAAGAGTTTTAAAAGGAAATTATAATACATCTCTAGAGTTGGTAAGTGCATGGTTCTGTAATGCTCGGTCACATGTAATGGTTTGAAGGAAGTGCCTCCGTAGAATTTGGTTCCTGTGAAAATAACAGAGGTTTGAGATCGAGTTTAAAGGATGAAATTGATCTATATGTGATCAATTTACAAAAATCCTTCATAGTAAAAATAATAATCATTGATTGTGGTTAAGTTAAACAAAGAGGTACAATGGTTCAAAACCAAGGGACACAATGTGTCACTCTCACACCATTTTGAAGAATATATAAATGAGGAAGAGTGTTGGTAAGAAGTGTGTCTCTGTAGTCCGAATCAGAGAATATATTAAATCAGATAAGTAGAAAGAGATGTAGTAAAAGACTTGATACATAATTTTTTCCAGATTCAGAAAATCAAGGGTGGTTGGGTGGTGCAAGGGAAGGTTGGTTCCTGAAGAGGGAGTTGGTGCCTACAGAGGGATTTGGTGCTTCCTTGTCAGTTGTAGCTAACTAAATAGGGGGTCATAACCTCCTACCAGTTGGTGCTGGTGAACTAGGGTGTGGGTGCATCCTGATCAGTCGGTGCTGATAAAAGAGGAAGTACATCTTCCTTCTATGTAACATGCAATTTTTTTTTTCAATTAATAGAAAAGAGTTTGTGGTTTTCCCAATTGGGTTCCACGATAAAATACTATGTTAAAATTTTGATTGCATTAATAAATGAAAAATTGATATAATTGTTGTGTCATTGATTCACCCCCCCCTCTTAGTGACAAGATCTGATCCTTCAATTTCTCTACCATGCAGTCCCTCAGGCTGTTCCACTTCTCTCGGGGCCTTCAATGCACTTGGCTAGGAAGTTTCAGAGTTGTGCCTTCCAAAACTTCAGCTGCAACAAGTCCATTGGACTTTCTTCATTCTATGCCCTTGTCATTCAGTGACTCTAGCATCACCTTCTTATTTTCCCTCATAGTTTGGTAGTTTTCTATATCTTCATCATTCATCATTTTCCTACAACATTTAAAATCAACAAGCATATAAATTCACAATTTGTGCATAAAATTTTAATTTTTGCTCATAATCTAAGAGTAAATTTTCATAATCTAGTACAATACTTATCTGTGCGGTTCACGGATTTGGATCCATATGGATTTCTCGTTAACTTGGCTCATTGTTTTCCTTTGACATACCCATTGTGTGCATGACCTTAATCAATATCTATCAAAGTATCCTCTTCCTTTTGGTCACTCACCTTCCAAGACCAAGCTCAGGCATCCCCTTCTCTACTATACAGTCCCTAAGGCGATCAATCTTGCCTGACCAAGGCTTCATTGCAAAAGAATATTTCTAGGGACACAAGGTTTTCATGTAACAGAAGTAACCTTTTCCATGCTTCCAACTAGCATATCCAACATCTCATCTCTATTATACACATATAGTCATCACGAGATATCATTATAACCATTTCCAATTATAAATGTTAAAACTGTTTTATACAGGAAAATAAAATTTTCCAAGCATGAACTTTCTTCTCATAATGGTTGGATCTGCAACTATATATATCATTTTTCCTTATGGTCTTACATCCCCTCCATATCCAAGACCATTCAACCTGCAATTTCTTCAATTTACATTCAGCCAAAACAATTCGTCAGTAATTATCAAATCATAATTCCCAAAACTATTTTATATAGAAAAAAAAAACTTCTAGACATGAGCTTCTACTCATAGCAATTTGGCTCTTGAAACAATAGGCACTAGTATTATTTTATGGGCTTACAACACTGCCATATCCAAGACCCTTTCCTCCTACAATTTCAACATTCCTCAACCAAACAAATTGTCAATATCTCATGTACAAGCTATATATATATATATATATATATATATATATATATATATATATATATATATATATATATATATATATTCATGGAAATGATTCAAAACAAAATCACAATGTTCTCTCAGAATTGTTTACAAGTACAATTCAATTACCTCTATTATCCAACTATCAATTAGAATGAACTCATCATTACCTATACATGTATTATCAACCAATATTTTTTTTCTTCTATCCAGAAATATTTTTATCACTCTGTCCCCTCAACAAAGATTTTCTGTAATTTATCATTATGTAGCTTCTTTGACCTACAACTTTGTTGTTGTAATATCTATCAGTTCCTGAAGTTTTTTCAACTTCATGAGTTAGCAATACTCACATCATTTCATCTGTTAGCATAATCATTTCTATGTTATATAATATATACATGCCTTCACTAAAAGACATTCAATAATTCCACTTGTAACATTTTTAATAGCTCCAAAAATGATGTTGAATTGTAACAACAATAATCCAATCACCTTTAGCTAATATTCATATTAAATACAATGCATCTATCCATCATTACGTATTTTCAGTACCACGGGCTTTTCATAATGCAACAGTTAATAAGATAACAATCAATGTGCTAATACCCATGGCCACATCTACACAATGCATCCATGCATTGACTACATAATACCACATAATATGCCATGCATTCCACCATGATGAGTTGGAAGGCCTGGCCAACGACTCAACACATCATCCACACACTTCCTACTACTTTCTTAACTATTTGGATACCTTCTTTTCCAACCCAAAAACAACAACGAGAATATAATCCTTAAGTGATCTTCAATGTTGGAAAAGAGGTTGCAAACCAAACATCAAATATATAGTAGATACCATTGAGAACTCATACATCACTATAGCCCTTCCATATCCAACCATATTATGGTCTCACACATGACTAGCTCTATGGATTTTCATTGTTATTGAAGGAGTATGTCTCCTAAATTAGCCCGATTATGATCCCATAACTAATCATAACATAATATGCAACTGAAATTTTATCTAAATGCATTCTATCATCAACAACATTTACATACTCTAGGCCTTCAGCCATTACATATCAATTTAAATACTAAAAATTAACTGAGGGAATTCTTACTTCAATCCCTTTCAACATGTATGCATCAACAACAACTAATTGCATACCTTCCTGGTTGTTATCAACCTACTTGTTGCTATCTGACCAACTGATAGTTATAGAAGCTCACATAATTCCTCCTTCATCATTTTGATCACCATTCTTGCCACCCTCATGGGTATTCACCTAGATGGAAATCATAAGCAACAACAACATCCATGTCTTTAACCCCACTATAGCAGTTTTCCTGAAAACATAATCCATCATTAGTCACACTCAAACATTATTTCATAATAATAGACTATTCTATGTTCACCAACATGTTATATTCATATCCAAGCATGTACATATGTAAAATTACACATCCATATGCACCAAACATTTACTATAATCATGCCTACTAATGCATATGCATTTTAACTTCATTGTATGCCTCATGCACTCTAGTACATTTATGTTTTAATTCACTTATTTATTTATCTATTTCTATTGTAGTTGGTTTTCCTTGAACTCCTTCAGATCCTTTCTACCTTATGTGGTACCATTCTACTCATCTGCACTGTGGTTCCCTCGGTCTAAACACTTTTCCAGCCACGTTCCACTTGGTCATTATTTCCCCCTTAGTACCATTCCCCAATTGAAATACATTTTCATTCAATGCAACTTTTCAAGTGAGAGAACATTCCAATTTCTTTTCATTGGCATACTTCTTCCACTGTGAACTCTGATATCAGAAGTGGATTTATTTCACTAAGTACTTTTAGACAAGTAGATACGTCATATATAACAAATCCTTCCCTGGAACTCCTATGCTTGACACATGGAGATTATTCACTCACCACCTCTTAAGATCTTTGTTTTCTTCCACATCAATCTTGCAACTGTCTACACATCTCTACCTTCAAGGCTATGGAACCTTAATTTTCCTTTCTATGCCCATTAATCACATTATTCACCTACTAGCTTCATGTCCTATGTGAGTATTCTTTCTTTTGTAGTACCTTATACAACTCTTGTAAGCTTTGTCATGCTTCGATGACTCTAATATCTGATCCTATTCTTGAATTGATCTTGTTATACCTCTAATCCTGACAAACCTCCAAGTATCCATCTTGTTAGAACTATACATATTATACAAAAATTATCAATTAAATTACAGGTACCTTTTTTTGCTTAATTTATGAAGAAAATTATATCAATTATAAAATTTATCCGAAAATAGAATGATTCCAGGTCATTCTCCTCTGAATCATATTTCCAATGACTAAAAACTCACCCCAATTGGATATCTGAGTTGAAAGTTAGGGCTCCCTAAAAAACTACAAATGTTCTTCCTTCAAACCAAGTTCCATGTGACCCTGGCTCGGAACCACGAGCTTATTAATTCTTTAGCACCTTCCTCTAACACTTTTCTCTTTATTCTCTACACAAGACCTCGTTCAAACATAATGTCCGAGGGCTTAATCACCATTTAGGACCTTGCTCAATGTTCTTCCACATGGGAGTTTGTGCGAATGCCAAGTCTGAGGGTTGGTTCACTTATAGGCCGTTTTTACCTTAGCATGGGATGAGCATTGGGACAAAGTCCTCTGGACTTCAGCCTTCGGCTATTTTCCCCTATCAACTTATGTTTTCCTCTGAAGTTGCACTTCAACGAAGCCTTTAATAACTCCACTAGAAAAAATGGATGGTCGAGATTTAATCTCCTGTCGAATGGATGGTCCTACCCTCATCTGTAGGCTTCAACGAGATCAACGAATACCACTTAATCAGGCATTGAGAAATTCGACGCTCAACCAATTTGGAAATTTAGTGCTCCAGGGTATTTCCATTCCCGATTCTTCCACTTCCCCAGAGTGACAATCCTCTAAAGTACTTACCTCTACTCCCTCTGCTGGATCCAATGGTCACAAGAACTCCCAGAGGGTCTTAGATCAATGGACCATGTGAATTCACTACCCCAAGACTCCGAGACATTTCAAATCTTGAGTCACTGAACTCCCCGGAGTGATATATGTCGAAGTGCTTATGCCATCCTTCCACTTCTTGATCTAATGGCTAAGAAGGATCCCGAAGGAATCTTAGATCGATGGCCTGCGTGCCTTCATGACTTCGGGATTTGGCATTTTTCACTTGTAGAGACTTGAAAACCCCCAGAGTACAAAGTCTCTAGAATATGAGATCTACAGCTGCGTGACTTTGAGGATCAATAGTCGATATGTACTCTGGCCTTTAGGACTTCGGGAGTTCTCGACCAAATGAAAACTGTCACATCTTTTTCCTCTAGAGTGCCTGGTCTTCGGACTACACAAGTTGTCGCCAGGTGGAGAAATAATAGAAGAGAGCACGTGGCCCAATCAGGAGGGTGACACATGTCACGTTCTAACTGAAATATAAATCCTCCATAGGTTCAAAACTTACTGACATGTGGAACACATCCCATGTGTCCACGTCATCCTAGGTGATGTCCATGAGCCACGCCACTTCAAAATTTCAGGCTTCAGAACATTTCGCCTTAGAAAACTTTGTTCCTCCTAAACATCAAACTCTCGAACCCTTGTGAGATCTACGACTCACAATCACACATGCACAAATCTAACGGTCCTAAACACTCCCGAACCCCAACGCTCTATCCAACAGTCGATGGACTTTGGGACTTCAGGAGATTTCACATCATCACATTCCATTTCTCCTGAATGTCAAACTTCTGAACTAGTTGGTCTGCCGACACATGTCCCTTGCTTGAAGATCAACGACCATGAGTGATTGCGGAGACTCAACTCGCTCCCTCTTTAATTTCCTTTCCAATCTCCTCAAAGAGAAGTTTCTCTTCCATAGTGGGATCGATATCCACCGTTGATCTATTCATCTAGCAAGATCGATGATCCTGAGTGATTGTGGGCTCACAACTTTCTCGTGTTTTAATTTCCTTCCCGATCCCCGCAATGTGAAGATGCTCATTCATAGCAGGATCGATATCCATCGTTGATATGTTGATCTAGCATTATCAATGATCCCGAGTGATTGGAGGCTCACAACTTGTAGAAACATTAATTTTCTTCCTGATCCCTGCAATTCCTCCCCACCATCGATTTCTCTCCAATGAGATCTGATGGTTGTGACTTAACCTTTGCTTCACCTTCATTGTAAGGCCCTTGTTCACTTTCCCTCTGATCCAATGATCTCAAATATCTTTTGATCCCACAATGATGATCACTGCCAAATTCAAAAGGGACAATCATGATCTTTCGAACCCTTACAAAGGATCTCTGACATTCTATATTTTGCAGGGACTCTGCAACGCCACTCCTCCTGATATTTTAAACTTCAAGTTCAGAATTCGATCTCAACCATGAGACTCTCACTAATAGAATCGACCCATACCAGCCCAGTGTTTCAACCTGAAGCTTTGATACCAAACTGTAACATACCCAGCCACCCACAGGTCTGGCTATGCCACTTAATCTAACTGCAACACACCCAGCCACCAACAAGCAAGGCATGTTGCACTTCTAAGACTCAGTTCTATGATCTTATCTAAAAAACAAAGGACTTCTCAAAAATGTTATAAGCATTCACACCACATTCATAAGGCAAGATCCATGACACAACATAAAATAGATAAACAATGTGCCATGCAAAACAAATAGCCAGGGCCCAACATATAGGCACATTAAAAATACATATCTCATAGATAATTAAATACAGAACAAAAATAAACATTACAAAGAAAACAGACAGAGCACTTATATTTGTGAGTAAACATTCACAAAATGGTTGCAGACCAAGGACGTTCCTCCCAACTATATACACTGTTATTCATTTACTCTCAATAGCAGGTCACCCCTGAGTTAGGGCTATGAATCCACAAGGATGGGTCCTAGGCCAAGTATAAATACACAATAGTTGGCTAATTAGCTCTCAGGTTTCCCAACCTCACAGGAAATCCTAATTTCCATTTGTCTTTCCCCCTCAACCTGCATAACCCTAAGAAATGAACACCTTTCTCTTCCATGCAGTCCTTGAGGCTGTTCCATTTCTCTCCAAGGATCCAATGCTACTGGTTAGGAAATCTCCCTATAGGAAACTCCAAGGACTTGCAGTTGTGGATAGTTCTATACACACTTCCATCAATATCATGCACACATGCATCCATTTCCTCCCAGAATGATCAATAAATCATTACAACCATTCGATGATGGCTCTTCTCTTCATGCCATTTGTTTCCATGCTCATACCAAGAGCACATGAACTAGAAGTAGTGAATGAAGAGGAAAGAAGAACAAGGGAACAAAACAAACCAGGGGGAGAAGATGAAGAATAAGTGAGCCTAAGGGAAGAATGACCTCAAAACAACCCCCAAGGGATGTTTAAATAATTACATGAAGACAACAACCACATGGCCTCCCTCCCAAGAAGCTCATGTAACCCCTTTTTCTCCATAAAATCAATTATGGGTAAAATAAAATAATAAAAACAAGACTTATCCCCTCAATCCCCCTCTCTCATGGAATCATAGCCCCATATCTCTTTTTTCCTTGTCGGTCCTGCAACCAACATTGTATTTTATTAATGTATATTTCTTAGGCACTCTAGTCCCTTTTCAACTTTACCAGCTCACCATCTTAAGTCATATTTACAAAATACATTATATTTCATAAGGGTTAGAACCAATATGTTACACTCAATACAAACGAGATCAATCTAACAAGAAAAACACTCCAAAACCCGAAAAACAAGATTTTATCCCTAGTATTGTCGTCAATTATGTTATGAGGAAAATCTCTCTATGGCTAAGGGTAAACCACAATAGAGGGAAATGACTGTAGAAATCAACTCTAATCTCAAGTATGATATATAAACAAATATGCTAGCAAGAACATATAAAAGTCCTATCTTATCCTCAACAACCAATAAACACAAGCATATGGTGATAATATATAATGTTATCACATTCGATAACATAATCCATCAACATTCATAACAATACACCCATGGAATAATAATTCAAATATTTGCAAGATATTAATTAGATGAGAAAAGAGTATTTCTATTAAAATGTAACCAACAAAAGTGAATGAATTACAAACTTTTGTGTCGACACGGTTCAGAACTGAGAAACTAAGTTCCTTCTAGCTGGGCCTCCACCACTTGAATCCTCCACCAAAGGCAATCTCATATAAGAGAGAAAATGAGTTTCTCAATCATGTAGGGAAGAGCTTGGGGGATGAACAATGTGTTCAGACTTAAAGGACAAAGGGATGCAGACTCAATGTGAAGTGAATAATTTCTCCAGAGTAAATTTTCTCTCAAAGTTGAATTCTTCTTGTCTTATCCATATCTCGGATTTGGCCCATTTATATCCTTCAAGTGGAACTGAAGGGCCGAGTTGGAAGGTTTCTAGTATATGGAAGTCCAAGGATCATTAATCTCATGACGTGACATGGAAAACCGACACCATTTTTTAGTTTTGGGAACAAATCCTGATGTACTCAGGCTGTAGTGGTGCAACTTGCGTATACGCATGTTGTGATATTGCCAGGGTGCGTATATGTGGAAAAATCATGTTTTTAGCTCTAGGGTTTGCAAAAGGGGACTTCAAGTCTGCATAGGGAAATGGAAAAAGGCCTTATGTGCAAGTTTTCATAGGGTGAGGCAAATATTTATATAACACCATCCCAAATGATAAGGATATAGATGGTCAAGTGTGGGTAACAAGAGGCATGTGGTGATGCCACAAGAGACAATATTTCTTTTAATCCCATTATCAATAATCAAGGTAGCAATTTCATCTTTTATCTTAAAATTGTAGGTGAAAATATGGTCAATATGGCAGTGGGACAATTTTTTGGTCATTAACAACAAAAAAGGATTTGGAGTGGTAGGGTTAGGAAGAGAAAGGACATCAAAAGGAGGACGTATTTGGGAAGACAAAATATGGTGCATAAATTCAACTATGTGTTGATATGTGTATATGGATTTGGTTATATTGTAGAATTAGGGAATGCACCATTTTGTAGAAGAATGAGTTGGGACCTTCTGGCAATGGCACTAGAATATAGTTTTAAGAGGGGATGGTGATTCGAGGGTGGGATAGGATGTAGGTTGGCGATATTTTTGTGGGTTATGAAGAGTGAGAAAGAAAGGAGAAGGGAGGTGAGGGAATTTATCAATTTTGTGATCCATACTAAGAGAATGGGTGAAGGCACAATATGCATATGTGCTTATAAACAAGGAAATCTCAATTATAAATATTTCTATCAAACCAAAGTTTAATTTTAAAATGAGTACCTCATTGAATTGTGGATGTGAAGTTGGATCCTACGATTTATAAACATGTCAATGTACTACCATATAGATTGGCCTATAGATTTCCAAAGTTGTAGCCAATGGAACTTGAGAATATGTAAATAGACAAGAGGGTAGAAATGACACCAAAAATCTTGACATAAGTCATCCCATGTTTTTATATGTCTAGTAGTGTAACTCCTACAAGATTGATTTGGATTCAATTTGATTTAGAGTTTAGAAGATTTGAATTGTGTCTCCCACAAAAAATATACTATTTCCTTCAAATGTAATCTAATGATCTATAATTTGGTGGTGTCAAGCATATATTGACAAGTTTTAAAGTATGTAGTGAGGTTGTGGATATGAGAATCTAGTATCCTTCCTTTCATTTTCCCACCATACCTGGGGAGAGAAAAACTTGTATCTAACTGGAAGGGGATGCAAAAATATGAGTCCATAATTGCAAGAGTTTCTTGATAGAAAGTGAAATCTCTTGGGCCATCATAAGAGTAAAGGTTTTATATTCTTAAAAGGAAGGATCCATATGTAGAGGCATGGTGGGTAGACTAATGTGAAAAAGGAAAGTGGGTTGGCTTGGTGTGGAAGAAAACAAAAAGTAAACCTTAATCCTAATGAAGCAAAATGGTAGAGTTGGAGGAGAGGTCGTGTTGGAACTCAATAGGTAATCAAGCTATTGGTGGGTATAGAGACTTAATAATAACTAAAAATATCGAGGAAGGGTTGGAGAATTTGAGATACAAAGGAACCTGGAAATGATGACAATTTGTGTGGGTGTTTTACCTAGATAACTAGAATCATGAGAGAATAGGGTCCTAGAATGAGTATTCTAATACCAAATGGTTGGAATTATAGGAGTGTTTATCTTGATCAACTAAAAATGCAGATGAAAAACACAAAGAAGAATAAGAAAAAAATTAATTGAAACATGATTATTGTTGGCACCCTATTTTGTCGTTTTGAATACCTAGTAATTTAGTTGTATGCACACCCCTTTTTGTCTTATAAGGTGAAGTTGTAATCATATGTAGAGTTTGTGCACTTGCCTATCCTTAAGTTAGAAGGTTGCACTGGAGGTTATTAGGTTATAATTACTTTGTAACTTAGAAATTGATATGCATTTAAAGGAATGTATGCAATGGAGAAAGAGTTGGATAGTTGTTCAATAGGACTATGTTATTGAATTTGTATTGGAGGAATAGAGAAAAGGGAAATTAAGATTTGACGCCCTATATTATTGTATGAAAAATAAGGAATTGTATGGACCTATTCTATAAACCGAGTAAGAAATATTGTGTGTTGGCCTCCCCCTTTAATTTTTTCAATTATGTGAATGCTAATATGAAGGTTTGATTGAGTATAATTAAATGTTGTAAACATTTTTATCCTTCACAATGCTCATTTTCATCTCAAGTGAGACCTTATTCATAATTCAGTAATTGAATATGTTGATGTTAATGGGTTTATTGTTGGTTTATGTGCATTGTCGAGACAAGATAAAGATCTTAGAGAAAGTAGATATATTCCATGGAAAACATCATGAATGGAGATGCAAGACTAACTGATGAATAAATATGTTGAGCTCATGGACAAAGGAAACTAGAATCTATTGCATATCAACCCCAAAGTGTGGAAAGACAAGTACATGTCCGTTGATAAGAACAAAATATATTTTTTTGAATTTCTTATTTTACCACATGAATAGATAAAAAAGAAAGAGGAAATTAGTACCTTAATACGTTTTGAAGATCCAATGGTGTGGCATCAAGAAACAAATAAACTATTGAAATCTAGAGATGGTAATTGGACTAAAGAAACTAATTTATGGCTTACTAGATTCAAAGAAGGGTACATTGTAGAATTTTATGTAGATTACCACACTTCATTTAGCACCTTTGAATGTGAGTTTGAGGTGTGTATCAGAGTTTGATTATTGAAATAAATACCATTTTAGTTTAAGGTGTTGTTCATGGATAAAAGGTGCATGTAGATGAGGTTGGAAAACA
The DNA here is from genome assembly GCA_009831015.1 of Picea engelmannii. NCBI lineage: Eukaryota > Viridiplantae > Streptophyta > Pinopsida > Pinales > Pinaceae > Picea > Picea engelmannii. The sequence goes on from ML789295.1 coordinate 687,074, forward strand.
TACTAGAATACGCTCCTCCCATTTGGTTGGGGGGGGGGGGGGGGGGGGGGAGCGGTGGGCTAGCGTAAGGAATAGGAAGATGAGATGAGATGGATATATAAGTGTATAGGAGAGAAAGAGAAGAAATATATGAGTGAAGAAATATTTTGTGCTAGGAATTTTGGAATGTGTGATTTGATATTTCAAAGTAAAGGGGAGAAACCATGGTAGAGATTAGTCATAGGGTAAGCAAGAGACAAACAATATATTCTCATAAGTAAAAAATTATTCTAGAGACTATTATAGAGGTGAACATGGAGGTGGAGAGCTCACTATAAGAATGTATTACATAGGAGGTGGCATTCTTAGCCCATGTCAAGGACAATAATAATAGAATAATGGTAGATGATATTGGAGCCCAGTGTTTGATGAGGAATTCAAAAGGAACATATGAAGATGATAGTGATGTTTTAGTTGGAGGATATATTAAAATTGATATAGAATATCATTCTAGTGAGAGTGAGGATACTTTATAATTTGCAGGCCTACTCTAGTACATGCGACTATAGAATCCTTATATATTTAATGGAAAAGAAGTTAGAAAAATAAGTGGGTACAATCCCCTATATGAACCACCCTCCACATGAGTATTTTAAACAAAATGAGATAGTTCAGTGGAAGCCAATGTTATGACTGTGATTCAATAGAGAATAAGAAAGTCTAGTAGGGGAAGTATAGAGTCAAGGAGTTTTCATTTTTTGATGTTAGGAACATCTAGTGATGTTACACTTAGAATTCCTATGTTCCATGGAACTAGGAAGGATGTTGAAAAGTAACATTGTTTCATATACAAGGCTATATGGAGAATGAATAAGATTACAAATGAGATAGTGAAGATCACACAATTGGAAACTACTTTCAAGGATCACACACTTAAATGGTATATGAAGTACAAAGACAATAAATATACAAATAAAACAAGGATGTTGGCTGAGATAAGGAGGTATCTCATCAAGGAGTTTCAAAAACCCAAGTTAGCGAAACACTACATAGTATAACTAAAGGAGATCAAGAAAAAGATTGGACAATTTGTATGGGACTATGAACAAAGGTTTAAGGACTTGCTAGATAAGTTAACCTTCAGAATACAGTAAATACAACATAGAGAATGGTTTATTTCTAGACTATTTACCCACATTTGCATTCCTATTACTTATAAAAATATCAACTCCCAACTAGAGGTGATGGGAAAATATATTCAACTATGTTAAGAACCAAACTTCAATATAGTATAGAAAAACCTCAGGAAAAGTACTCAACGCCTTGAAAAAGAGATAATTTCAGATAATAAGCCTCTTTGAGGGGGAAACCTCCTTTTACCCCACTTAAATGTTCAAGTACAAGATCCTTCAAAATGAAAATGTCTCCTTGGTATATATAGGAGACTAGGAGGTATAATTACAACTAATGGCCTAAAGCCGACATAAATAAAATAACATTACTAATATAATATGCCCCAATTAAGGGGTAATGAGCCAATATTAGGGCTTAACATGCCCCTCCCCTTGAGACAATTGTTGTCTGCAATGCTTGAGTAACTCTGGATGCTTCTGTATAAAAGAATCATCTTCCCAAGTGGAATTTTCAATCGGTAGTTTCCTCCATTTAATGAGATACTCTGAAATGGATCTATTCCTTAGCTGGCGAATTCTTGTGTCAGTGATGGCTTCAGGCTCCAATATGATTTTTCCTTCCTCATCAAGTTCTGGCAATATAGTTTGAACTAGGATCTTGTCACCTATAACTTTCTTTAAGCATGAAACATGAAAAACTGGGTGTACTTGTGAAGATGCAGGCAACTCCAATTTGTATGCCATAGTACCAATATTTTGCAACACCTTATAAGGTCCATAGTACTTTGGTGATAATTTATTATCCTTCTTGGCTTGCTTGAGGGACATCTGTTTGTA
>ML789295.1:692044-706242 GCA_009831015.1 Picea engelmannii
AGCCATCGATACCAAACAAATTGATTAGGTTCTAAATATAAAGAATCAATTCGTACCTTTTGTGTATGTGGCACATTATGGAGATCAAAGAATTGCTCCATTTGAAGTATCCATGTGATTGGGTCCTTGCCATCAAACTTCCTGATATAAATCTTAGGAACATGGTTGGTCTTCAAATCAAAGTTGGAGTTTCTCCATTCTAGATTCACCTTCCTTGTGTCCTCATCATGAATTTCATGGGATGCATTTTCACTTTTGGGTGTCTTCTCTGTTACGAAATTTCTCAATATTTCCATGATCTCCCCTTTTAATTCATCCATCTTAGTATCCAACTTAGCTTCCATTGAATCCATGAACTTAGCTTCCATTGAATCCATCTTCTTTTGTAGTTCATTTATGTCCCTATGCATTTCTTCACCTTCATCAAGAGTCCAATTAGGATTTTCTGGAGGCTTATTTGGTGTGGAAGGTCCCTTTTTTGGTGGCATGTTGGCCAAATATCACTTTTGAGTCTTGATTTTGAGGTGGTTCTGCTAGACAATATTTATTTTGTTCTATCTCCCAAGTTTTGGCCCTTTTGGGTATGAAACTTTATTTTAGGTAGTTCTCTAATATTTCTTCTCTGCAATTCCATAGGTCTGATCAAAATTGGATGTGCCAAGTGGAATTTATGGTAACTTCCTCACAACATGTCGATTTTTGGCCTTTCCAGGAGATCTCACTTGTATAGAATGCCCCGCACAAAATAATTGATATAAAATTTTGAAACTCGTACCCAAAATACTAAAGACTGTCCATGATCCAATGCAACTAGTCCCACTCAATTTGGATACTCTAGCAAGAAGTTATGATTGTTTTACCTAGAACACCTTCTTGAGACTAGTCAATAGGACTAGTCAGATACCCTATCTTACACAAGGTGTATCTACAATTTTACGATGAACTGGAAGATAAAAATTTTCCCCTAGATACATTACTAATTTTTGTAAATGGCCTTCAGAGTTCAGGGTCTGAAATGTTACAAAAAATATTTTATAGCACAAATTTCACAATGACTCATTTCAGGATGATTCCAGAACCCTATCTTGTATAGGCTGTATCTCTGAAAGTATAAGGCCTTAGGAGATGAATTTTGAACCCAACATACCTTGATCCGTCTACGAAATATCATCCAAGAGGTTCCTTCTGAAACGTTGTAGAAACAAATTTATAGCGAAAATTCCATGGTGTCTCAGATGTAGCAGCGAAACCCCAAGACCTTGAGCTCGGATACCATATGTTAAGAACCAAACTTCAATATAGTATAGAAAAACCTTAGGAAAAGTACTCAACGCCTTGAAAAAGAGATAATTTCAGATAATAAGCCTCTTCGAGGGGGCAACCTGCTTTTCCCCACTTAAATGTTCAAGTACAAGATCCTTCAAAATGAAAATGTCTCTTTGGTATATATAGGAGACTAGGAGGTATAATTACAACTAATGGCCTAAAGCCGACATAAATAAAATAATATTACTAATATAATATGCCCCAATTAAAGGGTAATGAGCCAATATTTGGGCTTAACAAACTAGGATCCATATGAGGAAGCATTGACCCACTAGTAAGAATTATGTAGGTTCAAATTAATTCTTTTGTGTTGAATGATCTGTTGGAATACCTATCAAAGGGAAAATTAGTTCACAACAATGTTTGGTCTAGTCTATTAGAACAAAGGGGAACCATAGAAATGAATTCCTCATGATGAGTGATTATGTTTGTACAAGTGTGATGAACTTATTCCCCATGGGAGACAAGATGGACTAGTGAAAAATATGTACACAATGGGGACATGATCCACCTCATTGTCCTATGTTATAGAAATATCAATCATCTACCAACACACCCTTTTTTTAATTTTGCAAATTTTTAGGATGTGATGTGAATAATTGCAGGTCATTGCAGTTGATGAAGGAAAACATGATGGACACCTATCAAGTGCAATGGATGAAGGATAATGCAAAAAGAGGATAGGGTGGATTCATAGGAAGAGAAAAAGTTGTATATGAAGGTGTAAGGAGGTTGACTTGTTTTAACTATGGAGAAGTCAAATATATCATGTGTGTTATAACCCTAATTTGCACCATACATGCCTACCTGGCATTAGGCCATCTCAGATCCCTTCTTTGCCAAAACACTGCTAAACAACTCTTCTTAAAAACTGCTTTTATAAAGACCCACACACCTTGCTCCATTACTGCACGCGTGTACACGCTAGCTGACCCAAGACAACCTGCGTGTACCTACAAAAGCACGAAAAAAGGAAAGTTGTTGATGGAACACACAACTTTGGGTAAGTTAACTAAACCTTTCGGCCATGCATGACCGGTCACTCGACCAAATACCTAGCTTCTTCTAGCCTATAAAAGAAGGGTTAGGGGTCCCATTTGAAAGGAGGAGAATCATAGTAAAGAAACTATACCCGATTAAGCATTCCCTTGTCCCAACCTTTAGCCATCCTTGTGCAAAGAGAAGTATAAAGCAAAGAAGTTGGAAGACAGTGGAAGAAGAGCCCAGGACCAGGATCAAGGAGCAGTAGCCGACTTTATCATTGTAAGGTATCATTGTGAAGTTAATAAAAGAATTTATTTTCTTGTCCCGCCATATGAGATTGTCATTATTGGAATATTGATTGTAGGATTGATTAAATCTCTAACCTGTTAGTTCATAGATCAAATGCATGTGGAGTTATTTGTTTTTCTTTAGTGAATGCAGGTCGACATTGGAAGGAGATTTGCAGTCAAAGAATGACCAAGTGCGAAAAGGGATCGACATCAAACACAAAAAATAAGGTACATTGACTTAATCTCTTGAGCCTTGTATTTACATATGAGTAATGGGGGTTTAGGCATGGGAGGATGGTAAAAAGTAAGAATCTTTAGGTCATTTATGCATGCATGATAAAACCCTTAGTGCTAGTCCATAGGAGGGATTTCCCACCCACAACAGAATTGGCGACCTTACTGGGGATCTCTCGGGTTCTCTAGGAATACTTTTTGGTAGTTTTAAATTGGTTTCATCACCTTTTTTCTATGTTTATGCAAGAGTCTGAGCTAGTAGGGATTCTGGTCTTCTATACCAGTACTCCCTGCTTTCTTTGCTTGGCTACATTTTCTTTTCAGGAATTCATAAAGGTACACGTGACCTTTATAAGGCATGCATGCATGTACACACGCCCTACCTTCACATAGCCCATGTGCATATGCTTACTGATGAAGTGCTAGCTGCGTGTCTGAGAACCCAGGAAATCCTTCTTAGGAAGAGGCAGTCATCCTCTCCCTTGCAGAAGTGATCCTTCTTAGGGATCTTCTGGGTCCTTCTATGTCTCTGATTGAACAGTCCATAGTCAGTTAAAAACCTCAGATCATCTTTTTCCTTGCATCTTTTTCTGTCAAAGTAAGTTTTTGTGTCTTCAAGGGATTCTGGTTCTCAATACCAGTACTCCCTTTCTGAGTTTAGCCGCTTGTATTTCTTCTTTTGAGGAGAAATAGAGGCACAGATGGACTGTAGTGGGCATACATGCGTGCATATGCGTCCTGTCTTTGGGAAGCCCGCATGCATACACTGGCTGTTGAAGTGATAGTCACGTGTCTGTCTAAAAAAATTTGAGGAGGCAATCGTCCTCTTCCTTGTCAAGTTTTTACTTCCCAGGTTTTTCTTGTTTCTTTCTAGTCTCTATCATAAGTAGTTTTAGCCTAGGTTGTATTCCATCATAGCTTGCTTTTTCATTTAAAAAGATTTTTTGTGTTTCCTAGCTTTTTAAACTTATTTTTAGCTTGAAATTTTAAGAAAATGAGTTGCATTTAAAAAAAAAATTCCCCCTCATGGCCGAGGGGGGCCATGAATCATGCATTCATTAGTTTCTTTTAGGATATTTTTCTATTTCTACTTTGATTGGAAGAAATATAAAAAAAACACTTAGTTTGTTAGATCTCTTTCTTTCCTGGCATTTTCTTTGCATTTGTTATTTGAAAAAGAAAAATAAATTAGCATAGAGTTGTGTTTTCTTCTAATTTTAAAAGCATTTGAAAAATAAAAATAAAAAATATAATCATTCTTTGCTAGTGTTCATGTAAGTTTCATCATTTTTCACAAAGAGTCTTAACAACATCAGTTGCACTATCGTACCCCTTTTGAGTAAATCAAGCCTTAAAAATAACGCTAATTAAAAATTACTAGACTTTATGTTTGTAGGGTCCATCAACTAGATTAGGCTAGAGCCTTGATTTAGGTTGGAGAGGAAAGTCTTCAAGGCTATAAAAAAACATATGAGTCTATGCTAAGGAGTGTAGAAGTCCAGTATCATGAAATTTATTCATGATCCCCCTCTAACACAGGGGATAAACATGAGGTCGTATGCGGAAAGGTAGTGGAGATAACCCCTCCAAAGTTGGACCAATCATAGTGGAGAACACATATAGAGGGCTTGTCTTGGGATTCTGTCGATTGCATTTTCCATGGATCTTCATGAGTCTCGAATGCATTCGAGGTATTCATTTGTCTCCAGACCACATGCTTTCGATACCCTTGGCAGGTTTCAGGCTTGATACCTTGCTCATTGTGGTCTACCCGAATGTAGATTGTACTCGCCTGATGACTATTCGCGCGCTGGCAACCTAGTTTCCTATCTTTCTAGTGACATAAATAGGTGACTACGAGGGTATACTGCGGTACCTAGGATAGACATCAGGCCATCTTTGCAAAGTATACTCGGAGGGTGCTTCCATTTTCGAGTTTCACTTGCACCGGTAATTTTATCTAGTGTTGGTTGGTGTAAATGTTCTTCCAACTAGTTAGTCGTTTGATTGATTTTCCTTTAGGAACTTTTAGTGTGTGCCCTGTGCTTCCTATTTTTCCATAGTGAGGTAGTCAGTTGTGGATTTGGGTCTCTAACCTAGGGTGGTAAACTGCCCACTCCGTCGTTTGAGAGGACTTTTCAGTCTTTTTCTTAGAAACATGGAGCCGCCTCTTTATAGGCGTTGTTTTGATAACACTGGTTCTTCAGAGTCAGTGTGTGAGACTTTTACGGACTTGAATGATCCCTCAAAGGGAGAACCTATGCATAAGATATTCATGGCTAAAGTTCCTGATGATACCAACCAAGGAATCCCTTCGCAAGGGGATTCTTGTTCTTTTCCTTTCTTTGGAAACATTGGTGTCCCTTTGATGGCCACTTTGTACATTCCTGGGTTGAATGTGGGATTACCAGTTTGGTTGGGTACCATTCCAAATGTCCCAAATGCTATTGATGCTTCTCAGTTAATCTCTTTATGTCATGGGAACTCTGTTGATGTTTCTTTGTCAGCAAAGTCTTCTCCTCCTCTTTCTCCTGCCTCTGGTGAAAGTACGGTTACTAGTAACCAGAAGTCTAAACAAAATAGAAAGAAGAAGAATAGGAAGAAGAAATCACCAACCTCTGTGAGTCATGTTGGAGATAGGTTGACAACCTCTACAAGTCACATTGAAGACCAACACCCAGCCTCTGCAAGTTATGCTGGGGGCACACACCCACCCTCTGCAAGTCATGCTGGGGGAAAAAGTCCAGTCACTGCTAGTCATACTGGTAATAGGTATATAGCCTCTGCAAGTCATGTTATAAACCCATCACTGAACTCTGCAAGTCATGTTGGAGATGTGAAACCAACCATTGCTAGTCATGCTGGGGGCATTAATTTTGTTGAGAAACCTAGACTGATAGGATGTAAGCCTAAGTTCCCTTGTAAGCTTTGCAAGGGAGATCACCTTACTCATTTGTGCCCTGGCATTCTAGAGGTACAAATATTGTGGTTCCTGTCTGCAAGCTCTTCTGATTCTGAGTCTTCTGAGGTTTCATCACAGTATATTCAACCTTTAGTTGCGAAAGTGGTCATGCTGATGCAGTCATCGGCTGATCCCACTCCTCTTTTGAGGGGTGAGGTGCCTTTAGACCATGTAGTCTCTTAGCCTATTCAACCATTGGCTGAGAAAGTGGTCATGTTGATGTAGTCATCGGCTGATCCCACTCCTCTTTTGAGGGCTGAGGTGCCTTTAGACCATGTAGTCTCTTAGCCTATTCAACCATTGGTTGAGAAAGTGATCATGTTGATGCAGTCATCAGCTAATCCCACTCCTCTTTTGGGGGGTGAGGTGCCTTTAGACCATGTAGTTTCTCAACCTATTCAACCATTGGTTGAGAAAGTGATCATGTCAATGTAGTCATTGGTTGATCCCACTCCTCTTTTGAGGGGTGAGGTTCCTTTAGACCATGTAGTCTCTCAGCCTATGCAACCATTGGTTGAGAAAGTGGTCACGCCGATGCAATATTTAGCTGATCCCACTCCTCTCTTGGGGAGTGAAGTGTCTACCGACTATGTTTTTAGCATTTCTAGTTCAGTACTTTCAGAACAAGGGGGAATTTTTCTCGTTTTGAGTACACCCCCTCCAAGCCCTAGGATGGTTTCCTTTGATTGGAATGATCTTGTTGAGGCTCATCTTCCTTCTTATGCACCTTTTCAAATAAGAGTTGAAGTTAATTCAACAAACATTTCTCGATGTATTGTGGATGAAGGAGCTTCTAGAAGTATTTTATCCTCCTCGGTTTGGAAAGTCTTGGGATCTCCCAATCTTGTGTCTACTTCACATGAGTCGTTGGATTTTGACAGACGTTCTAGTGAATGTTTGGGGATTCTTCCTCAGTTGCCTATCTCGTTAGGAGGGAGGATTGTTTGTGTCGATGTTATAGTGGTGCAAGGCCCGTTAGATTTCAATATGTTTTTCGGGTGTGATTATGTATATGCTATGAATGTTGTGGTATCTACGCTCTTCCAGGTGATGCATTTCCTTCACAATGGAATCATTGTCACTATCGACCAACTAGCATCTAATAATCACCATCCTAATTCGACATTATTTAAGACTACCCCTTTATATGTTCCTATAGTTCGTGTAGACTCTACCCCGCCACAGGTTAATTATGTGGCATCTTATCCTCGATGTTCAATTGCTTTTGAGCAGGAACCTATGAAATCATGTTGGCCTTTCTGAGACTTAGTCTCAGTAATTGATCCATTGGTGTATCCAATGGGGGCATGGGAGCCCTTGATTCCACCTCTTTGTCCAAGTAGGCTTGAGTATCCTTCTGAGTCTGATCTTGTTGTTTGTAGATCCTCAAGCCCTCGTGCTCATGACTCTTCGTTGATAGACTCTGCCAGTCCTGTCCATGACCTCCATCATCATATGGAGTATGGTCAGTTTACTTCACCCTTTGGGACTGTCGACCCTCGTTTGCATGATTTCTCAGATTTTGAATTGCCTTCAGATAAGTCTATCCTTGAAGCCATGACTATGGTTTCTATATTGTAGGAGGACTTACACCATGGTTTGTGTTTTCTTCCCTTTTGGGAGACTTCCCAAGTTGACTATCGAAGAGACTCCTAGTCTGAGCCTAGCAACGGGCTCTACCTGAACTGGTTTCATACATGAGTTGTAGCCCCCATGGAGTTTTCTTTAAGCCCTTTTCAAAATCCTTAAAGATGAAAATATTGTCGAGTGACCTTGTTTCTTCACACTCGTTAAATTGGTCTAGAAGAACATTCCTTACACGGGTCTTCTTTTAATCCCTTTTCAGACCCTCTAAACATGAAAAAATTGTCGAGCGATCTTGTGGCCTTTCACGCTCGTTAAACTAAAATTTGAAGTCACTTCTATCCAACAATAGTTTACCCCCTTTTTGGTCTGGATGGTCAACTGTATGAACAAAGGTATACTCTAGAGGCCTTGGATCTCTAGAAGAGTACTCTCAAGTATAATTTTAACCCTTTTCGAGCCCGAGGGACTACATTTACGAAAAAGGAACCCCCATAGAGTCCATAGTTAAGCTCTTTTCAGACTCCCTAAAATTGAAAAGATCATTGAATGACCTTATTCTTTCACACTTGTTAAAATGGTCCAGAAGAACATTCCTGACAGAGTCCATAGTTAAGCTTTTTTCAGACTCCTTAAAAATGAAAAAATCGTTAAGTGATCCTGTCTTTATCACACTCACTAAAATGATTTTGAATAGACGTCTTGTCGGTGCTAGTTTACCCCTTTTTCAAAACAATTAGACTACCTCTGAAAAAGGTACCCGATTGGAGTCCCCTTTTACATTTTTTTAGACTCTCTAAATATGAAAAACCACTGAGCTTACCTTCTCTGGGATCATTAAAATTACATCAAAGGACGTTACCATTGTGTGTTTTGTTAACCACATTTTCATACATGCGTCTTTGGTATAATGTTGGCTCCATGTTTCTCTCAACTGAACCATCTGAAGCATGCCTTATACACAAGCCCTGTAGCACTTTGCCTCTACGTCTTGACACCTTTGGTCCCAGGAGGGATTTTTCCCAAGTGTCATTTCTTTGAACATCATTCTTTTCCTTGCACCTCGAACTTGTATGTTTGTGACACTTATTCCTCCTTTGTAATGTAGAATTCTTTTATTCTTTTTCCAAAATTATTGAAAAAGACAAAAAAATAAAATATACCCCAAAAAGAGGAGGGGAAAAGTATTTTCTTTGTATTGGTAGCACAATGAGTCACCCTTGGATAAAGCACATCTATCCATTTGTTTGTAAAACACTAGGATTTAAGATGACCTTAGGAAGTTGTTCCTGCTACATTGAGTTGTGTCCTCCTCCGTTTGGTTATTCTTCCAAACATCTGGAGAGTTTGCGTTTCCTCCTGCCTCGTAAACTTATGTCAATGACATGCTACCTGAGTCTCATCATTTGTCATGCTATTGTCCAAGGGAATTTTTTACGAAGCCTGAGTCGGCCCCTCTGCATTTTTTCTCTTTCCCTCATGCCCGACCACCCCGACAGTCCAATCAAGTTTTTGTTCGAAATCAATGAAGCCTTCAGTCTGATCATCAATATTATCTAGTCCATGACCGGCGAGTCATCGAAGACCTCTGGGTAGTGAAGTCATACACTCATATTACACTCCTACCTGAGTTTTGAAGATTTTTAAGTTGTTTCTCGAGCTTTGAAGACCTCATCTCCAGCCATCAAGCCTTATCAGCTTCTAGAAGATGGATACTCTACATGTATATTTGTTTGATTTCAAGATGTAGCTCCGTTGTGTATTGCTCATGGCTACACTTTATATAGTTATATGATAAGTATATACAATGTATTTGATTGGTAGCCATGATTTTATTTCATCCCGAGCATGGGTATGCCCGCCTCGGTGAGACAATTATTATTTTGCAGAAGGCACCTCCCAATTTTTGGTCCCTAGGCTCACTTGTTTGGAACGTTGGAGAAGATTGTTAATGTATTTCGGCCATCAGATGCTCTTCCGACCTCATACATTAGGGGGCATCTATTATAACACTAATTTGCACCAGACATGCCTACTTGGCATCAGGCCATCTCAGATTCCTTCTTTGCCAAAACACTGCTGAACAACTCTTCTTAAAAACTCATTTTATAAAGACCCATATGCCCTACTGTATTACTGCACACGTGTACATGCTAGATGACCCAAGACACCCACGTGTACCTACAAAAGCACAAAAAAAGGAAAATTGCTGACGGAACACACAGCTTTGGGTAAGTTAACTAAACCTTTTGGCCATGCATGACTGGTCACTCAACCAAATACCTATCTTCTTCTAGCCTACAAAAGAAGGGTTAGGGGTCCCATTTGAAAGGAGGAGAATCATAGTAAAGAAACTATACCCGATTAAGCATTCCCTTTGTCCCAACCTTTATCCATCCTTGTGCAAAGATAAGTATAGAGAAAAGCAGTTGGAAAACAGTGGAAGAAGAGCCCAGAACTAGGATCGAGGAGCACTAGCCGACTTTATCATTGTAAGGTATCATTGTGAAGTTAATAAAAGAATTGCTTTTCTTGTCCCGCCATATGAGATTGTCATTACTGGAATATTGATTCTAGGATTGATTAAATCTCTAACTCATTAGTTCATATATCAAATTCATGTGGAGTTCTTTGTTTGTCTTTAGTGAATGCAGGTCATCATTGGGAGGAGAGTTGCAGTCAAAGAACGACCAAGCGTGAAAAGGGATCGACATCAAACACAAAAAATAAGGTATGTCGACTTAATCTCTTGAGCTTTGTATTTACATATGAGTAATGGGGGTTTAGGCATGGGATGATGGTAAAAAGTAAGAATCTTTAGGTCATTTCTGCATGCTTGATAAAACCCTTAGTGCTAGTCTGTAGGAGGGATTTCCCACCCACAACAGTGTGACATTACACTAAGCCTAATATCATAATGAACACCACCAAATAAAGGAGTCTCTAGACTTGAAAAAGAAATGGGAGGAAAAGTAAGTACACATTGTGATAGTAGATCCATGTAGAGAGGATTGAAATACTAGTTGGTACATGTAGTAACATGAGGAGGTGTAAGGATTGAGTAGGATGCAAAGGAAATATTAATAGGAAATATAAATAAAGTTGTAGCGTTCCCATCAAAGTGTCATGCAGGTAGGTAGAGACAATTCTTGTGTGACGCAATGGAGAATCTTTAGAATGAACCTAAGTATGAGAAGCAAGTGAATAGTAGTAGGATCCTACGGAATGAGTCTTCCAATTAGGTGAGTGATTTTTTAAAGTGGTGTATCATAATGTTAATACATTATAATATTTATAAGAGATTGAAAAAATTCTATTTAAGTGGATACTAATGTTAGAAGATGATGATCGCATCTTGGCTCCCCTACTTGCATGAAATATAATACTTTTAAAGAAGAAAATAAGACAAACAACAATAAAATTCAATATGAAATTAGTGTTAGTATGATATGAAATGAATGATGTCCATGGGGGCTTCACCTTTTTGACCAATATCATATCACGTTCATTCATAGAGGGGGTTTTAAAATTGTGAAAAAAAGGGTCAATATATTATAGGTATTTGGGGGGAGGGATGTGCGGTGTGGNGGGGGGGGGGGGGGGGGGGGGGGGGGGGGGGTGGTGAGGTTTATAGGCATTCGGGCTATAAAAAGGGGTATCTGGTAAAAATAAGGGATATCAAGTAAAAGTAGGGGTTTCTTTATTGGAAAGATGTATTGGGAGAGGGGTTCAACAAAAGGATTTAGGGAGTTATTTTTCAATATCTAAGGAAATTAGGTGTATTATTTAATATCTCATGAATGCATGCACTATGTTATAGTTTCACTAAGTGAAGAACCCCTGGGATGTCATGTTAAACCTTGGGTCTGATGTGACTATTTTTCCTAAGAAATCTTGGGAGCTAATGGGGAATCCAAAATTCATGAGTGAAATTTTGAGCTAAAAAATGGGACTGAAAACAAAAAAATGTACTATCAAAATTGACTTTAAAAGAACTAATAGGATTCAATATGATTATTTCAAACATAAGGGTCAATAGTTTTTGAGGCAAAGGAAGACAACTATTTTTATTTGTATTTCTGACTTTAGTTTTACTAAAATTTCAAGTGTAGGCACTCATTGAATGCTGAGTTAAATTCCACATCCAACAACTTCCCACTTTGCATATGTTTGATAGATAGTGAGATAAACTTGAAATATATAAAAAAATGTGTTTCTTAAATAGAAACACATTTTTTCATGTACTTCTAACTTATCTCACTTTTTTTTTAAGAAACACATTATTTTCATGTATTTCTAATTAATCTCACTATGTGTCTATTAAAAGTATGCATAGTTTATTTTTATAGGTTTACTAAAATTTCAAGTGTACACATTTGTTGGATGTACAATTTAATTTTTCATCCAATTAGTGCCCACTTTTCATACTTTTGATAGATTGACAGTGAGATAAACTGGAAATACATGAAAAAAATGTGTTTCTTGAAAATAAGAATGTTTTATCCATGTATTTCAAGTTTATCTCACTTACATTATATGAAAAGTATGTAGAGTGGTTGATCATTGGATGCATACTATAATTCCACATCCAATGAGTTCCTACACTTGAAATTTTAGTAAACTTGTAAGGAGATAAATCAAAAATACAATTAAAAAAGTAATTTTATTTTTCTCCCTTTGAAAATTTGTAGCTCTTATTTTATTATTATGAATCTTATTTTATTATTTTCCTTAGGATGCCCATTTTAGAGATAAAAATTCCCCTAATGGGCTTGGTTACCCTTACAAGTTTGGTTTTCGAATCAGTAGAGTATTTTCCCAATTAGAAGAGTTGGATATGTGGAAGTTACTATAGATAGGGTGAGGATTGTAGTTGAATTTGAAGTAATTAATATTATGGATGAGAAGGACCCCTAGTAGGCCTTGTTGGGTATATATTGGGTGTTTGATAATTATTCATTCCTAAATATAAAGCATACAAATATGTCATTCGAAAAAGGGGAGTTGAGGGTAGTTTCACCTATGGACCCCACCAAAGGAGAAAGATACATAAAACTAGTCAATGATGATGTGTAGAGTTAAAATTTGAAAAACATTATAATATAATATTGCATAAGGAATATTGCATGAATCCAACTATATATGGTGAATTGGGTTGGAGAATTATTTGTTTGCATTCAAAATAATCTATCCTCAGAGGAGAAATGCAGGTTTGACTTGAGAAACCCCTTCTTCAGCCAAAAATGATTTTTCTAAAACTAGTAGATCAGAGGTTCATTGAACCAATTGCCACACCTAAAAGTGTGATAACATCCATAATGGGAATATTTGAAGTGATTAATACATTCAAATGAATCCCTTCTTACCCTGTATTAGTTGGAAGACCATGGGGTCGAAACACAAGGGCCACAATCTCCCTCGAAAGGAACATAATTAAATTGAAAGGTAGTGACAAGAAAATCATAATCCCTTTGGACCCAGAAGAAGGAAAACCTTTCATGGAGACATGGAATAAAACCCATGAAGCTCGAAGATTGTATCAGGTAATGAATGAAAAAAAAGATAACATCGAGCCCATTAGTGAAGGATAAGTTTTAGTCAGATCACCATTGTCAATAGGAAAAACACTCAGATACAAAACTATACAATTGGAAAACGGATAATTACAAAGCTCAAGCTGAGGAGTGTTAGATGATAGAGGAAATTGTTGGAAGATTGATTGTTGTCATTGATGTCAACCCTAGTCATGGGTTTTGGACCGCAAGATTGATAAAGGTATTTGGACATGAAGGAAAATGCACATGCATATACAACACCCATGAATGGATAGTATACATCATGCTATTTCTGGTGGTATGTGGCACATCACATGGATCCTCATGGTTGAGGAGAAATGAAGTTTTTGAAGATGACAAAGTGAATTGAAAAAGGAAGTACATGTAGGCCCTGAAAATAATTAAAGAAAATAATTACAAAATAAGAAAGTGTTAGGTCGACCTTAATGTTAAAAGGAAGTGACATAAATGGTATAAATAAATATTATTATACATTCATTTGATACAAGTCGAATTTCAGAGGTAAGAAGAAGTAAAAGAAGGCCGGATTTCAAGGGAGGATGAAGTCTTTTGGTGATGTGTTCTAAGGTATGTTATTTTCAGGTCATCTTACCATTTTTGCTATAACTTTTTTTTTAGAACGATTAAGATGGTGAAATCGCTATGGTATTGAGAAGACATATCAAGGTACCTCTAGTAAAAATTTCATCTCTTGATTCACTATAATTATGGAGATACACTATGTGGAATATAGGGTTTGTGACTAGTCCTGAAACTAGTCAATAAACAAGTGTTCTAGGTAAAACAGTCATAAATTTTTCATATAGAATCCAAATGCAGTGGGACCACTTCCATTGGAAAGAGTACGAACTATAGTTTCTCCTATGAGATTTTAAAAATCATATGTTAAATATTGAGAGCGGGGCATTCTGTACAAGTTGGGTCTTTTGAACAGAACATAATTGAATAAAGTCTACCATTCTTTCTATAACCTCTTTTTGGGAAGGATTCAAGGAGTGAAAATTGGAGGAGCTTTAGAGAATACATTGAGTATCATTATCTATAGGATCAGAGTACTCCAAGAATTGAATAATTGCATAAATTGAAGAAGTCTCAGAACGCATTATCAGGTTCTATGTGATGATTGGTTGATGGTGATGATTTAATGTAAAGTTTTATTATCTCTCATATATTCTTGGGTGGAAGGAAGGGGAAAGGATAGAGAGTTCAAATATCTCTTGATATTGGATGATTGTATCTTCC